>APFE030118564.1:41750-104644 GCA_000404065.3 Pinus taeda
GAACCATTGACATTACTGGTGGTCTCTCTCACGCTTGTTAACAGTTTACATCATTGACTGGTAATCAGTGGTTTCTACCATTTTCGACATCGACTCATTTATTCACATGGCTAGAATCGTACCAATTCGGGAAGTAGAGATGAAGACCCTGGATCTAGTTTCCACCATCCAGGTTGCGAGGAGTTTTGTATTCATTATGTTGTAGACAAATCATAAACAGATGGCTGCGCCTACTGTGTCTACACGAGTCTCTGATTATGATGTATTATAAAATCATTCCTGTATCAGAATAGTTAGTCTGTTAGTTAAAGTTTTGATCTGAGTATGGGAATGCCTACCTCAGCGATGATATAATCTTATACATGTATTTTGTGTTGAAAATTTCAGGTTCTAACCGGGCTCTCCACGAGATAATCCTCGAATGATAAAGTACTTTACCCTTCCTAGATGATATAAAACCCTTATCTATTACAGGCTTCGCACTTTAGGGGGCAATCTGTTACACTGAAATTTGTCAACATGACTATCTGCAGTTAATATGGCTCCATCAATAGTCATATTATCCTCCTTGTCAAGCCTTATACCTCTGCTCTCCATTTCAAACTTCAAAAAAGAGAGAAAGTCATTAAAAATCATGTTTATCTCTGGGTACGCAAGTTCTCTCTACCTTGCCTACGTGTACGCATTCCAAGCTCATTGTACCTCCGTACTTGTACGCTCTGTAAGCCAAGGGATGGGTGCGTACTCCTGTAAAGGTCAAAAGGCGCGAGTTTCATCTTAAAAAAGTTACATGTGGTCACTTCTAGAGCCTTCTAGAAGAGTGTTTGACGTGTATTGAGCGCCTCCAGATGGTTCATGCATCCCTAAGATAGAGGAACTTATCCCATCAAGAGAGGAGCTACCCCATCCAAAAGAGGGAGTATCCCATTGATGTTGGAACTGAATAACTTCCTCTAGAACACTATAAATACAGGCATTGGGCCAAAGGAGGGGAGGTTGAAAGCTGAACATTCCAAAGGGTAGATACTGCTGGAATTAGGACTTCCATTGTAAGCTTGTGAGGAGAGATTACCATCCTTTCTTGTTTCATTTGGAAGTGGGTGAGCTTGTCAAAGTAGAGGAAAACTCTTGCTGGACCCTGGGAGGAACTTGCACAACACCAAGGCTCAGGTTCTAATGGTTTCTTTTTTGTTTCCTTAATACAAATAAGTCCATTCTTCTCAATGATTTGTTGTTAATGAATTGTTTCATATACTCCTTGGTCTATATGTTGAATATGCTCTGTTTTATGGAATATTCAGGTGTTATGTAATCGTTTGATTGTTAGTGTATGCAGGTTTCAAAGTGAAGGAGGAGCTCATCTGGATCGACGAGGCTGGACTGCTGCAACAAGCGTTGGACTTGGGGTAGGATCGAAAAACACTTGGTTTCTCATAGAATAATGTATGTTTAGAGAAAGATTGCTCTTAATTGTCTTGTTTGTCACTAGAGAGTCTTAGACTCCTAGGGAGGTTAATTTTGTCAGCAAAAATAACTCTTTCCACATGACATTAGTCTACAGGAGCATTTCTCTGTATCACATTTTCTCTTCGCTTGTGCAGAACTTCGCTCAAATAAGAAATTTGAAACATATGGGGAAGAAATCAAAGAAATCTACAGCCGCGGCTCCTACAGCAGTAGTGCAGCCAGCCAAGGATCCAGTGCCAAGCAAAAAGGGGTTAATCTCAGACACTACATGCCTCGGCCTTGGAAATACTAGTTGGGAGATCATTTACAATTTAATTGAAGCAGAGGAGCCTGAGGAAGTATCGAAAGAAGCTACAGCCGACTCAACAAATAAATCGGAAGCATCCCTCAAGGATCTAGCTTGTTCATATTTACACAAAATAGTAGCACAAGAAAAGATTCTTCCATACACTGATGTAGTGAGATGGGTGGTGGAAGAAATTCCGGTTTCAAATAGAACATTTTGCACAATTGACGGGAGGATTTTTGGCTCCTTTCAGCCTGAAGATTTAAGGAAAATGCATCACTTGCCTAAACCTGAAAAGCGGTACAACAAAGCCTTCTTGGAAAAGTTTACGAATGAAAATGAAATAGAATCAGCCACGATTAAGTAGTGGAGACATAATCTCGAGAAGCACAAACACGAATCATCATGTAAGTACTCGGTGGACTTATTAGCTTCTCTTTACTGTTATGTCGGGGCTATGATGTGTAGAATGTGGGGGATACATTGTTCTTCTAAATTCACCATTGAAATGGTCCCTTTAATGGAAGCAACAATCAATAGTTATATGATGGATTGGGCAAACATATTTTCTAACAAATTGGCCGCAGGGATTCTAGAATTTAGATCAAATTCAAGCAAAACTACCAGGACCATTCCCCCTTTTTATTATAGTGCTTATATTATGGATGCTCTCTGTTTTAACTCTGAATATCCAGTACTCGACTGGAGATGGACTCCCCAGGACCCTAAGCCAATCCACATTTATCATCAAATGTTATGGAAAGCTCACTACAAAAATCATTTGTACCAAATCTGTAATGGTTTTATGCTGCCTATCTACTATGCTATTTTTTATAAACCTGCCCCTAGGATTTTTGAGGAAGTAGGGATCGACTTAACTACTATAGCAAATTGGTTTGGAGAAGACAAATTCACCTATATAAGGCTTTTTTGTAGCCTTACAAAACCCCATGTTCTTCCTCTGTATGTGCCCAACAAGCTACTAGCTCGGGAATTGGTCTACCAAATAACAACAGAAAGGACATCCAAAACTCTTAGAAACTCGAAGAAACATGTATGGCCTACATTTCCTCTAAGATGCGGTGTCTACACTCTTCATGATTACAAACACGCAGAAAAGGAGGCAAAAAAAATACAAATGCTCAATCTTGCAACCATCCCCAACAGACAATATGATCCTAGAAAAGTTTCCTATAATGTTCTTGAACAAGCCAAGCTTACAAGGTTTGATCATGAAAATGATGAATTTGATGACCTGTTTTCCTCAATAGAAACATTATCTCAAGTAAAAACATTGGCCAAAATCAGATATAAAGATGAAGGGCTGGAAGAATTCAATCGGCTCAGAGAACAGAGGTTGCAAACTCTGCCTTTGGATTTATTAGCCACCACCCTAGCAATCCGATCAAACAAGCCTGAACAAAAAACTGGTGTCAAACCTCCTACTGTGGAAAAAATTCCTGAGAAAGGAAAAGACCCAGAACAGAAAGAACAGGAGAAACAACAAGAAAAAGAAAAGGAAAAGGGCAGTGAACACATGATTACAGATACTCAAATTGATCCCAAGCTCCTTAAAGAATGGTAACAATTTGATTCTATTATAAGCAATCCTAAGACTTCACAGAGTTTTAATACCCCTAAAGTGGCAATTGAAGGAACCAGCGGCCTACCTATCAGCAAGGATGTAGAGATAATTGCTAAGGATCCATCAGATGAAATTGTTTTGCAGATAGAAGACATACCACCATTAGATGTCTTTTACAGTCCTAAACATAGGGCTGTAATAAAAAGCCAAAGGAAAAAGAGAAGGCTTGATCAATCTTCCCTTTTACCTGCACAGATAGAGATGGCTAATGTAGTATGGAAAGAACAATTCAATCCTTCCGAAGGCCTCACAAAACTCTCTCAATACGCCGGGTCTTATTCGGCAGCCACTATGGATAAAGCATCAGAAGTAAGAAACTTACTCAAAGAAAAAGATCAGTTAATTGTTTCATTGGAGACCCAGATATTGGAAAAACAACAAAGAATAGAGAAATTGGAATAGAAATTAGCAGTGCACTAGCAAGTAAACAACCAACTAAATAAGAAATTGCTCAAGGAAAAGCAGAGGATAGACTAAAGCGCAGTGTAGAAACAAAAGGAACTATCAACAACATTTGCCAAGATGAAACAATGAATGAACAGATGAGTAAAACAAAAGATGAGTAAATAGCTCAATTATCACAACAGATAGAGAAGTTCAAGAGTTTTCCTCAACCAGCAGAGTTCAGGTCCGAGGCTCTCCAGATCAATAAAACATTGATTAAACAGTTAAATTTACTGTGTCATAATATTTCTCTTGTTGAACTCCTCTGTGAGATTACTTCATCAAAGATTGAAAAATCAGTCAACGCCAGATAGAATTTGGAATAGGCCAATGAAACTTTAACCAACTTTCTTGCTTGGCAAGAAACTAGTGAACGACAAGCTATGAATCTGCCTAAAATTCTAGAATCGCACAAGGAGATTCTTTTTCTAGAATGGCAGTCGCAATTGATGAAGGCAGAAAGGGAAACTTCAAGATGCAGATCAACAACTGGTAATTTGATTGAGTTAATCAATGATACCCTTTATCTGTCTAATTTGATTTCACAATGCACTCCAGGTAAATTTTCATCAACCAAAGCATTGGAACAGGCATGCAATCAAGAATTGGAAAAGAAAGAAAGGTTAGTCGCCGGCATCCAAAGTTTAACTTGGGATACCTTTTGGTTCTTCCTAGTTAAACCATACAATCAAAGAGCAGCACTCAAATGTTTAACCAATGCAATCGGTTACATGATTCCCGAAATTCATGATACTACATATTCAACCCAACTACATTCTCGTCTTAGTCACCCTCCAGAATTACAACCAATGCTTTCTATCTGCCAGCTCAAGCCAAAGGATGATTAGCGGAAACATTGAATCATGCTGCCGACTGCAAACAGATCTATTTCAAGGATATCTTCATGATTTGGTTATACCACCTAATAGCATTTTTATTTCATAATTAGTTAGCTTAGATAGTATTTATAGAACCTTTCATGTCTTTAGAAGGGGTCCTAAATTTTTGTATAAAACTTGGATCAGGAAGTCACACTATTGTGCGTCTGATATTCTTTTTTTATGAAGACTGGGCCTATATTCTGAATTTGAATGAAGAATTCTTTGATGAGATATGCACTATTGCTTTTTGTGAAAGTATTTCTAAGCTAGAAGATATAATCTGAATGTGATTGATATTAGGAGGGATCCAAGTCACATATGGTACTATTATCTATGTCTTTGTTCCATTCATTCATATGAATCAACATTTATTTAATCTTGCTATCATTGGATATATGTATGTGTTTTAACAGCAGTCTTTATACTTATCACTATTGAATGTCTAAGGAATGTTATTCTTTCAATCATATTTATGTCAATGATATATGAAGCATAGTGTAATATTGTTTTAAATCATTACTTTGTTCAACTATTTGAAAAAAGTAATTATCATACGAATGAACATCTTTGTTTATCAATAGAGTCATCTATATGCCTATTTGTAAATAAAGATCATCAAGAGTTACACTAGATTGGAAATTCCCCGAGGTAGATTAGTTGTTTATTATTTTAAAATTTAGAATAAATCATCCATCCATTATCATTAGATAATAGAAAATCAACCACTTATCCATCCTATTTACCAATCATTGGGAAACTAGTTCGATCATATCTAGTCGGAGCCACCACACCAAATGGAAAAGGAGTTGCTTTAAGGTCCGGACTGGGTGGTTTTCCTCCAATGTTGATGTAGCGATTTTCAAGGCATCAACATTTTTGGTGTTAGAAGGAGGGCCTGAACTATGAATGGCAAGCCAAACCAAATCTACAACCCATTCTAAGAGTAAATCTCCCTCCACCTCACCTCTGATCTCTCCTTTGCATACTGGAACTCCAATCTTCGAACGAGAAGAAGAGGAGTCAACTACCACTGCTCAACCCCAACATTCCCCAGAATGATTAAATCCTAAGTCTCCTGGAGTTCAGTCTCTTATCCATAAACTTCAAGGCTTTTTGATATCACCACAGAAATATAAGGTATCTCAAGGCAGTGAGACTTCGCAATTCATTCCACCTTACCACCTCACAAGACTTCAGAGTGGGAAGCTTGGTATAGAACCTCTAGAGTTCCCTTTACCTAAAAAGAAAAGGGAAAGAAAGAAAATTGAAGGATTTGATAGTGAGACTATCTCATCGTCATCCATTTCATCTTCTCTAGTGTGAAGTCAGCCATCAACTCCTACATTACACTTTGTTGTTCAACAGGGATCAGGAACATCAACATCCCAACCTCCTCAAACCTCAATATCATCTCCTTCCAAAACATCTGGAATTTCATCGGCAATATCATCTAGTATTGGTTCTACAATGGCTCAGAATCCATGGAATAATCCTGGTGCAATCACAATGCCTGCACCATTACATCCATTTCCAGCACACCTTGAAAAATGGTTACCAAAATTTAATCCAGATGCAGTAGTACAAGTCGATGAGCATATTAACAATTACATATTGGATGTTAATTTAAAAGAAGTAACAGAGGAGGATGTTGTTGTTAGACTCTTCCCTTATACTTTACAAGGATCAGCGGGGTCTTGGTATTTTTCCTTGCCCTCTAGATCCATTACCAGTTGGAAAAATTTTCAAGAACAGTTCCTGACTAAGTATGGTGATGATAGATCCCTAGCAACGCTAATCAATGATCTCTCAAATATTAGGATAGAATCTAAAGAACCTATAAAGGAGTTCAACTCCCAATTTAATAAACTCTTGAATAAGATTCCAACCGCCTCTAAACCAAGTGAGCAGATCAGAAGCGAATGGTATATACCAGCCCTACCTTCAAATATAGCTATTTTGTAGATAGAGCTGCAAAACCAACATTAGTTGGAAACATGAAAGAGGCGCTTGTTGTAGAGAAACGCATTATTGCTTTAGAAAAGAAGGCTGCTCTTGAAGATAGAAAATCCAAAAAAGTGTCTTTTAAAGATGATTCAAAGAAGAAAACCCCTAAAGACCCATATGATATGGAGGGTCTCCAGAAAGTTCTCAAGACTATGTCAAACGAAATAGTAGAAATCAAAAAACAAGTAGCTGAGACTTCAACAAAAAAGCCATTCAGGAATTTTAAGAAACCTAAATCAAAACCACCAAATGCCATATCCAATGTAGATTCAGATCCCGAACAAGAAGAAGAAGAAGAAACAATCTTGTCATCTGAAGAACCTAAAGAAGAGGAGATTGTAGAATGCCATGGGATGTGGGACTTTATTCTACCTAATTTCGATACAGAAAATGAATAGGAAGCTTTCCCTATAACTACCAGGAGTAAGGGTACTCTTGAACCTATTCCAATAACTCAGAATAAAAGGAATGCAGGTAATACTACTACCAAAGAAAAGGTTCCCACAAAGAATTCCATAGCAATATCCTCCCAAAACCAGCCATCAACCTCAAATCCACCTTCGACATCTAAGACATTAGTAGTTTTAGATTCTATGGACTACAATATTATTGAAGACATGAAGAAAAAAAAGGCTAACATTACTATGTTTGAGCTTAGCAAACTTAATCATCAACAAAAACTCTTGCTTAAAGAGTTAAATGTTGTACCTTCTTCTCTTCTTCCCAATGTTGTATTGTCTAAAGCTGCTAATGAATCAGGTAAACCACCTCCTGGTATAGTAGAAGCTATTGATGTTGTTTTAATCAAGGATAGGTCTGATTCCCATACTCCTCCTTTTCTCTTAACTTACGAGATCTATAATAGAAATATACACAATTGTTTGATTGACTCAGGGGCTTCCTCTAATATAATGTCTACTTCAGTTTGTTCTAAACTGAACATTGAACCCCAAAAGTATGCAATTCATATTGTACAATTGGATAGAACTAAGGTCCAGGTTTTAGGAGAAATCAACTCAGTGACTATTAGGTTATCAGCTGATCCAAGAGTGGTTCAAAGAATTGATATTTTAATCGTCGATATACCTGAATTCTATGGTTTGATTCTGAGTCAAGACTGGTCTAAGAAACTCCATGGTTATATTTCCACTGATTGGTCCCATATGTGGCTACCTTATAAAGGAAAGCCAAATTAGATCAAGATTGATCGGGAGAAACACATGACCCAAACTGTTACTGAATTCGAACAAGAAAATAAACCAATAACATTCAATAACAATATTTTGGGGAATTACTCATTCGAATCATTCTTTGGCAATTTCATCACCCAACCATCTCCTTTCTCAGTTAATAATTTCACATCTCAAATTGAAAATTTTTCGCAAACAGATATATCAAGATGTGTGAATGTTGCTAAGGAAACTATAAATAAAATTGTAGATAATTCTTTATTTTTGTCATTGTAATTTGATGGGTCTAAATCTAGTGAAGGTGCAAGAGCAGGATGTATTTTAGTTAGTCCTGAGGGAGAAAAGACTATGTTATCGTGCAGGTTGGAATTTGAATGCACAAACAATACAATTGAATATGAGGCCTTAATTCAAGGACTCTACAAAGAAATTGGGCTTAAAGTTCAATATTTGAAAGTGTTTTGTGATTCAAAGATTGTTATAAAACAAGTTAGAAATACAATTCATTGCCTTTCTACTCACATCAAACACTATCAGTCTTTGGTGCAAGAGCTCATATCTCAATTTTTAGCATTCAATATTTCTCCCATCCCTAGGGCCCAGAATGAAACAACAGATCTCCTAGCTAATGTTGCTTCCAAGCTCCTTCCATCTGAAGATTACAACCCAAACATATTTTCAATAGAGTTAATTTTTAGACCATCAATACCTGATATTGTCACCAATTAGCAAGTTTTCAACCATGATGAAGACATCTTAAAACTCCTAACTTTTGACAAGATGTATGATGATCAAATTATTGATGAAAGTGATCATGACCTTCAAATTAAGGAAAAGCAAGAAGAAAACTCAATACCTAAACCAATAGTCAAGCTTGAAGATCTATATGACATAAAAGACAGGTTTAAATAGGTGACCAATTCAAAACTCCAGAGTTCTACTCTAAGATTTGAATTGATAAACCTAGGTACTGAGCATAATCCTCAAAACATCAATTTGGGATTAGGACTTTCTTCATAAGAAAGAATTGCATTCATTAGATTATTACGTAAGTATAAAAATGTCTTCGCTTGGAAATATGATGATTTGAAAACATACAATACATCGATCATTTAGCATATTATTCCAATGCTTTCTAAACAGAAACCAGTACAACAAAAGTTAAGGAAGATTCATCCTAACCTAGAGAGTCAAATAAAGGCTGAACTAAACAAACTCTTGAAGGCTAAGATAATTTTTCCTGTTAGACATTCAAATTGGGTGTCCAATATGGTCCAAGGAAGAAAAATGGTGATATCAGAATTTGTATCGATTTCATAAGTCTTAACAAAGAAAGCCAAAAGAATAACTTCCCTTTACCTACCATGGAGCAAACACTCCATTCAGTAGTTGGTTCTGAGTTAATTTCCTTTTTAGATGGTTTTTCAGGGTATAACCAAATTTTGGTCCATCCTGATGACAGACTTAAAACTACCTTTAGAACCAAGTGGGGAACTTATACCTACCAAAAAATGCCTTTTGGACTTATCAATACTAGAGCTACATTCCAAAGAGCAATGGACATAGCATTCAAAGGATTGATTAATAAATTAGTAGTTGTCTATTTAGATGATATTACTATATTTTCCAAAAAGAGATCAAATCATTTACATGATTTGAAACAAATCTTTGAACGCTGCAGAAGGTATGGTATCTCACTCAATCCAAATAAGTCCTTTTTTTCTCTTAATCAAGGAAAGCTCTTGGGCTTCATTGTTTCAAAGGATGGCATTTATATTGATCCAGATAGAATCAAAGAGATTTATGATATTCCATTCCCTCATAATAAAAAATCCATGCAGTCATTTTTAGGTCAAATTAACTTTGTAAAAAGATTTGTCCCAGATTGTTTTACCATTGCAAATTATGATCAAGAAAAATTTTGTGTTTAAATGGGGGCCTACAAAAATAGAGGCATTTGATTCCATCAAACAATCTATCATAAACGCCCCTGCTTTAAGCACTCCTAATTTTTCAAATCATTTCACGCTATATACCTTTGCATCTGATTCATCTTATGCAGCAGTGCTAACACAAATTAATGATCAAAACTTGGAAGCACCAATCTCATTTTATAGCTCAAACCTTCAAGGTGTTGAACTTAATTACTCAGAAGTTGAAAAACAAGCCTTTGCTATGTACAAAGCCATTAAACACTATACACCCTTCCTCTTAAAATCTCATACAAAAGTTATAGTTCCTTTTTCAGCAGTAAGACAATTACTAGTTCAAAGGGAAATATGGGAAAAGCGAGCAAATTGGGTCACAACATTACAAGAATGTGACTTAGAAATCAAACCAACAAAGATTGTCAAAGGCCAATGTTTTTGCAGGTTGTTAGCAGGAGCATCCAATATTCAGGAACCTGAAGGTACAAAAGAGACTGAAGAAATCAATCAGATAAGTGTCACTGATCTTGAATCTCAATATGTAGATCTGATTTTCTATTTGAAAAATGGATATGCTCCTTCTAATATTTCCTATAAAAACAAACGTGCCATAAGATTAAAAGCAAAAAACTTCATAATTGTAGATGATGTATTGTTTAGGCAAAATTATGATTCAATTTTATTAAGATGCTTAGAAAAACCTAAAGCGCAAAAGGTTTCGCAGGAGCTACATGACGGACCAGTAGGAGGACATTTTGGAGTTGATACAACAGCTCACAAAATCATTCATGCTAGATATTATTGGCCCACCTTGTTCAGAGATACTCATGAATATGTAAGGAAATGCCAAAGTTGTCAAACCACTAGTGGAAGCCAAAGGAAACCAGCTTTCCCTTTGCAACCAGTTAACATTGAACAACATTTTGAACAATGGGGATTGGACATCATTGGGGAAATCACTCCACATTCATCCAAACAACATAAGTATATCCTTACAGCTACTGATTACTTCACTAAGTGGGTTGAAGCAATTCCTTGGAAGGCAGAAAACTCTGAAGCAATCATTGAATTCATAGATAAGTTCATTATTACCAGGTTTGGTGTCCCAAACGCTCTTATTTTTTATAATGCATCGTATTTCTATGGAAATTCTATATTTGAGTTTTCTATCAAAAGGGGATTTAAATTGAAGTATTTTACAAACTACTACCCTCAGGGAAATGGTTTAGCAGAATCCACCAATAAAAATCTTATCAAAATCATTAAGAGAACTATTGAGAAGAATCATAAAAAATGGCATAAATCTTTGATATTTGCACTATGGGCTGACCGAATAACACAAAAAACCTCCATAGGCACTTCTCCATTTACTCTAGTGTATGGAAAAGAAGCTGTCATACCAACAAAATTAATACTTCCATCACTAACCTTAGTGCAACTTGTTGAAGAAAGCCCCCCATCTTCTATTCAACTTAGACATGATCAAATTTTAAAATTAGAAGAAGAGAGAGAGAAATCTCGAATTATACATGCAAAACATCAGCAAATTATTAAGTCATCTTTCGATACAACTTCAACTGGCTCAAAACATTTACAAGTTAGTGATCTAGTTTTGAAGTGGGTCAAAGCCCATGAAGATAAAGGAAAACATACTAAGTTTTAGAAAATGTGGCTTGGACCATTTCAAATCAGTGAAAAAGATAGGCCCTTCTAGATTTATATTGCAAGATTTATCAATAAAGAGAGATTCTCTTCCTGTTAATGGCCTTATCTTGAAAAAATTCTTCAATTGAGGAGGCAACCCCTTCTCCCTTTGTAAATATTCAATTTTCAGTGGGATTTGTGTGCATAATTTATTTTGTTTAAAATCTTAGCAAAATAAAGTTGTAAAAAGCCTCCCATTGGTCTCTACTATATTGAAAAGTTACTCAAAAGAAAAAAGTTTAGATATTTACTTTTAAGAAATGGAAGCCTTAAAGGAAAAGGAAATTTCTAGGAAATTAGGTATATTTAGATTCTAAAAACTTCATTTTATTTTTGTGAAATCTTCTCAAAACTTAGAAGTAATGTAAATCATTTTAATGTTTTAAAAGTCCTGAAAACGGTTATCAATACAAAACAGAGACTGATTCAATCTTAGCATCTTCAACTCCCACCCTGTCATCCATATTCTCTTAAGGAGAAAATTGTTCATCCCATCTATCAAAGTTTATAATTACTCAGAGTGTAATTCTAAAAATACTTGATATAAAAGATAAGAGGTCTTATTAAAAGCCTACTTACCATGATCATAGGGGAATAGTTCAACTAACATTACCAACACTACATACCAACAGGGTAATGGCTTAGAATTATAAGACAAGGGGTCTCATCACGAGCCAGCTTGTTCAGTTAAATTACAACCAGTGAATGGCATTGTCAATAGTTGGCCACCAAACCAGGACAGTGGCTTTTTTTCTTAAAAAATAAGGAAAAAAAGAGAAAAGTAATACAAAATATGGAAACATATCTTTTGGATTCATTCTTTTTAATTATACTTTGAAATGGATGGAATAGTGAATGATCAAATGGTTAAAAGGTAACCCTGTCGAGACTATAGACGTTTGTTGGCAGCAGAGGCTATACCTATGACAAAGGAGTCATTATAAATCTAAGTTGAAAATGTTTTTGTTTTATATTTATCAACCAATTAAGGTTGATTTAAAACTTAGAATGTATTTAATTTTAGAAAATAGAAGAAAATAGCAGATATAGTTAACATTACTATCAAAATCTATGTTTATCTAGTTATATTAGATTTTCTCTATCAGATAAGGTTTCCAGATTAAGAAAGCATATCTCAAACGGAGATTGGGAAGGGAAAATGTCAAAGTAGCAATTTAAAAGAGCCTCCCTCATTTCTCCGATGCGATAAGGTGTATCACTATCAGCAATCATTGATAACATTCAACACATGATTAAAAGGCATACTCGAATCCTCCGATGTGAAAAGGCATATCGCAATCGGCGATCGACGAAATCACAGTGGCACAGTAATAAAGCCTAAACCCATTCCCCGATTGAGATTCATTAAATGAGGCGCATAGTTTGAAAATGAATTTAAAAGGTTTTCATGCATTATATCACCTTTCGGTGATAGGAGATATTTTAAACAAATAGTAAAACCTTTCACTTCATGTTATCAATCTCCGATTTGCGATTTACTTCTGATTATCCATCAATTAAATCTAAGCCACACTTCAATCAATCATTTTCCATATAAACGACATGATGGACATTTAAAACTTCCTTTACCATGATTAACAGGATAAACAGCTAATCAATGAAATAGTTAAGGGAAGATTTTTTTGTAGATTTTATCTGCAATAATTTCTCTATAATCCATTATCACCTGTAGATCGACGTAATTCTTTAATTAGTGTATAGAAGCATTTCTTTATATCATGTCTTGTCTTCGCTTGTTCAAAACTCCGCTCAAATAAGAAATTTGAAACATATGGGGAAGAAATCAAAGAAATCTGCAGCCGCGTCTCCTACAACAGTAGTGCAACCAGCCAAGGATCCAGGGCCAAGCAAAAAAGGGTTAATCTCAGACACTACATGCCTCAGCCTTGGAAATAAGTATTGGGAGAGAATTTACAATTTAATTGAAGCAGAGGAGCCTGAGGAAGTATCGGAAGAAGCTATAGCCGACTCAACAAATAAATTAGAAGCATCCCTCAAGGATTTAGCTTGTTCATATTTACACAGAATAGCAGCACACGAAAATATTCTTCCATACACTGACGTAGTGAGATGAGTGGTGGAAGAAATTTCAATTTCAAATAGAACATTTTGCACAATTGACGAGAGAATTTTTGGCTCCTTTCAGCCGGAAGATTTAAGGAAAATGTATCACTTGCCTAAACCTGAAAAGTGGTACAACAAAGCCTTCTTGGAAAAGTTTTCGAATGAAAATGAAACAGAATTGGCCTCGATTAAGCAGTGGAGACATAATCTCGAGAAGCACAAACACGAATCATCAGGTAAGTACTCAGTGGACTCATTAGCTTCTCCTTACTATTATGGTGGGGCTATGATGTGTAGAATGTGGGGGATACATGATTCTCCTAAATTCACCATTGAAATGGTCCCTTTAATGGAAGCAGCAGTCAATAGTTATATGATGGATTGGGAAAACATATTATCCGACAAAATGGTCACAGCGATTCTGGAATTTAGATCAAATTCACGCAAAACTAGCAGGACCATTCCCCCTTTTTATTATAGTGCTTATATTATGGAGACTTTCTGCTTTAACTCTGAATATCCAGTACTCGGCAAGAGATGGACTCCCCAGGACCCTAAACCAATCCAAATTTATCATCAAATGTTATGGAAATCTCACTACAAAAATAATTTGTACCAAATCTGTAATGGTTTTATGCTTCCTATCTACTATGTTATTTTTTATAAACCCGCCCCTAGGATTTCTGAGGAAGTAGGGATCGACTTAACTGATGTACAAAATCGGTTTGGAGAAGACAAATTCACCTATATAAGGCTTTTTAGTAGCCTTACAAAACCCCATGTTCTTCCTTTATATGTGCCCGACAAGCTACTAGCTCGGGAATTGGCCTACCAAATAACAACAGAAGGGACATCCAAAACTCTTAGAAACTCTAAGAAACAGGTATGGCCTACATTTCCTCTAAGATGCGGTGTCTATACTCTTCATGATTACAAAAACACAGAAAAGGAGGCAGAAAAAATATAAATGCACAATCTTGCAACCATCCCCAACAGACAATATGATCCTAGAAAAGTTGCCTATAATGTTCTTGAACAAGCCAAGCTTACAAGGTTTGATCATGAAAAGGATGAATTTGATGACCTGTTTTCCTCAGCAGAAACATTATTTCAGGTAAAAACATTGGCCAGAATCAGATATAAAGATGAAGGGCTGGAAGAATTCAATAGGATCAGAGAACAAAGGTTGCAAACTCTGCCTTCGGACTTATTAGACACCACCCCAGCAATCCAGTCAAACGAGCTTGAACAACAAACTGGTGTCAAACCTCCTACTGTGGAAAAAATTACTGAGAAAGGAAAAGACCCAAAACAGAAAGAACAGGAAAAGGGCAGTGAAAACATGATTACAGATACTCAAATTGATCCCAAGCTCCTTAAAGAATGGCAACAGTTTGATTCTATTATAAGCAATCTTGAGACTTCACAGGGTTTTAATACCCCTAAAGTGGCAGTTGAAGGAACCAACGGCCTACCTATCAGCAAGGATGTAGAGAAAATTATTAAGGATCCATCGGATGAAATTGTTTTGCAGATAGAAGAAATACCACCATTAGATGTCTTTTATAGTCCTAAACATAGGGCTGCAATAAAAAGGAAAAGGAAAAAGAGAAAGCTTGATCAATCTTCCCTTTTACCTGCACAGACAGAGATGGCTAATGTGGTATGGAAAGAACAATTCAACCCCTCCGAAGACCTCACAAAACTCTCTCAATATGTCGAGGCTTATTCGGCAACCACTATGGACAAAGTATCAGAAGTAAGCAACTTACTCAAAGAAAAAGATCAGTTAATTTTTTCATTGGAGACTCAGGTATCAGAAAAACAACAAAGAATAGAGTAATTGGAACAGCAGTTGGCAGCACACCAGCAAGTAAACAACCAACTAAATGAAAAATTGCTCAAGGAAAAGCAGAGGATAGACCAAAGCACTGTGCAGAAACAAAAGGAACTATCAACAGCATTGGCCAAGCTGAAAACAATGAATGAACAGATGAGTAAAACAAAAGATGAGCAAATCACTCAATTATCACAACAAATAGAGAAGTTCAAGAGTTTTCCTCAACTAGCAGAGTTCAAGTTTGAGGCTCTCCAAATCAATAAAGAATTTATTAAACAGTTAAATTTACTGTGTCATAATATTTCTCTTGCTAAACCCCTCTTTGAGATTACTTCAGCAATGGTTGAAAAATCAGTCGATGTCAGACAGAATTTGGAACAGTCCGATGAAACTTTAACCAACTTTCTTGCTTGGCAAGAAACCAGTGAAGGACAAGCTGTGAATCTGCCTAAAATTATAGAATCATACAAGGAGATTCTTTTTCTAGAATGGAAGTCGCAATTGATGAAGGCAGAAAGGGAAACTTCAAGATGCATATCAGCAACCGGTAATTTGATTGAGTTAATCAATGATACTCTTTATCTATACAATTTGATTTCACAATGCACTCTAGGTAAATTGCCATTAGCCAAAGCATTGGAACATGCATGCAATCAAGAATTGGAAAAGAAGGAAAGGTTAATCGTCGGCATCGAAAGTTTAACTTGGGATACCTTTTGGTTCTTCCTAGTTAAACCATACAGTCAAAGAGCAGCACTCAAATGTTTAACCTATGCAATCGGTTACATGATTCCCGAAATTCATGATGCTACGTATTCATCCCAACTACATTCTCGTCTTAGTCACCCTCCAGAATTGCAACCAATGCTTTTTATCTGCCAGCTCAAGCCAAAGGATGATCAGCCGAAACATTGAATCATGCTGCCAATTGCAAACAGATCTATTTCAAGGAGATCTTCATGATTTGGTTATACCACCTAATAGCATTTTTATTTCATAATTAGTTAGATTAGATAGTATTTATAGACCCTTTCATGTCTTTAGAAGGGGTCCTAAATTTTTGTATAAAACTTGGATCAGGAAGTCACAATACTGTGCTTCTGATATTCTTTTTTTATGAAGACTGGGCCTATATTCTGAATTTGAATGAAGAATTCTTCGATGAGATATGCACTATTGCTTTTTGTGAAAGTATTTCTAAGCTAGAAGATAGAATCTGAATGCGATTGATATTAGGAGGGATCCAAGTCACATATGGTACTATTATCTATGTCTTTGTTCCATTCATTCATATGAATCAACATTTATATAATCTTGCTATCATTGGATATATGTATGTGTTTTAACAACAGTCTTTATACTTATCACTATTGAATGTCTAAGGAATGTTATTCTTTCAATCATATTTATGTCAATGATATATGAAGAATAGTGTAATATTGTTTTAAATCATTACTTTGTTCAACTATTTGAACAACTTAATTATCATACGAATGAACATCTTTGTTTATCAATAGAGTCCTCTATATGCCTATTTGTAAATAAAGATCATCAAGAGTTACATTAGATTGGAAATTCCCCAAGGTAGATTAGTTGTTTATTATTTTGCAATTAGAATAAATCATCCATCCATTATCATTAGATAATAGAAAATCAACCACTTATCCATCCTATTTACCAATCATTGGCAAATTGGTCCCATCATATCCATTCAGAGCCACCACACCAAATGGAAAAGGAGCTGCTTTAAGGTCCAGACCAGGTGGTTTTCCCCCGATGTTGATGCAGCGATTTTCAAGGCATCAACACAGGGAAAGGATAAAAACCACTATCACACCTGGAAAACCCCATGCTAATGAAAACAAGAGAACCAAATACACACATGCATATACCACGCATGCTAGAACTAGCAAAGAAATCATACATGCAACTCGATACTTGCAAGTAATCCCATTGTAGCTGATTGATCCAACTCTTCCTTTCTTTATCTTTGCTTCCTTTTTCTTTTTAATCCTTCCTTTGCCTTCCTTTATTCAATGTTAGAGTGCTCCAAGAATGCTCTAAGTGTGTAAGAATATGAGAGATAGAGAGAATAGAGAGAGAGCTCCAAAACTAATCTAACAAAAGGTTATGAATTGATCCCCAGAAGCCTCCTTATCATTGAGGCCTCTATTTTCTTCAATTTCCATTATTTTCTTCAATTTCCTCCTCACATGAAACCTATGACCTTTCACCTTCCTTTTCACCTATTTTCCTTTATTTTTATAAATAAATGCTAATTAATACCTCCTTACCTTTTCAAAGTCATTTCCAATATCTTTGTTAATTTCCTTCACCATAATAAACCAAACGAACACCCACTAGGATTTTTTTCCCAAAATTTAGCTTTGAATACGTGTCCCATGACCTAGGTCTTATTTTTTCCTTTATTAACTTTAATACAAGGATTTTAAACCAGGGTTGTTACACTCGCACAAAAAATTGAGCTCTTTCATTTCAACAGAAAGATATGTAATAGTCACTACTTCTAACCAGCTCACATTCTTACCTTTCGATGAAAACCATAATTAAACAAACCTCAGAGGATTCTTGTGAATGCATATTCATCTATACTTCCCACCTTAGAAAGCATGAGAAAATATCAAATTTGGTTATTTGTGATGGAGCTTTTTAGATAAGATTGCTTCGACCATTCAATGATTGGATTGTGAAATTCAATACAATCCTCTTGAAAATCCTAAGCTCCTTGAAAATATGAATTTTTCATTAAAGGTATCAGATCAGGATGGGAATATTGTGATAGAAAATTAATTTGATTGCGTTCAAAGAGATTTCCAAGATAGTGAGGGCATCTCATAACCATCAGCGATATCTAAAGTGCATCAGCTGCTTGACAAGTATCTGAATAGTGAGATGATAAACCATAGAGATTAGAGGATATAAGAAATTTTTCATTGGATATGACAATAAGAAAATGATCAATTGAACTAAATTCATTAGGATTATAATCATGATTAGAAGGACCAATCAAAGCATAAGATTCTTGATAATAGGAAAATAAGGATAGGTCAGTCTAACTAGTGACACAAATCCTTTGAATAATAGAATCATCTTCCTCACATGATGAATGTAACAAACCATTTTCTTATAACTAGTTACACACTGTACTAGCATTGTAATCATCAAAATATTGAAAAGGAATTCTAGTATAGAAAACACATGAAACGAGTCATAATAAAATGAGTGAAGAAGCATGTGATTCACCAAATAACTCAAGCATTCACTAGCACTGAAGATGATTTTAGGTGTGATGAAGAAAAATATTAATCATATAATATTCACAAGAAGAACCAGACTTGAATATTTTAAAATGCATCTAATATACATGATTCCTTCAGCCAAATATAATCTTTGAAATTATCAACTTCGCACTTCCATGATTCTATGAGAGATACAAACTCCAAACCCGAGTTAAGTATAAGAGCCTTGCATGGAGATGACCAACTAGAATAGAATCTTGAATCCAATTAGAAATCTAATCTTGAAAGTTTGAAAGACTATCCAAATACCAAACATCTTTCAAGAAGGAATTTACATCTAGTGAAACCATGCAAAGTAAAGAATTTTGTGAGAAAAAATAGATTTGACTTAGTTCGGGGATCTTACCAGAGTTGCAAGATCCTGACATAACCATCAATGTAATTTTAAGTGCCTCAACTTCCTGACAAGTCCTATAATTTTCAAGGATTGTAAAATCACATTTTTAATATTGAATCAAATCATGCATGGTGTGTGGATAGTTGTTACTAGTAATTTCAATAGGACCACTAATAACTGGATGGTAGCCTTCTTTATCACTGATTCAACTGGATTTTACAACTTCAGCAACCAGATTACTCAAGTCTAAAGATTATTCTAATAGCAATATGTATGAATTAAATAAGTTTCATGAGAAGGATGATTTGAAGCATTGTCCTCAAACAAAACTAAAAATGACAAGGAGTAGAGTGGATACTCAATGATTTGATTGTTTCCGTTTTCAATGTGGCTAACCTCACTAAGTTGTGTGAATTGATAATTTAACTCATCAGATGAAAAAACTAAAGAGCATGGAGTATTTTCATTGAAAGTAAATGCATCACAAACAATAGAGTGCAAGGGATAGTGAGATGAAGAGGAGGTTTAGCTAATAACATCTTCTTTGGCTGGATCAGATTCCATATCAAAATATTTCAAATCAAAATATTATTGAGAAATCCAAAGATCAACTAGTGCATTTGGGCATTCATCATTGCATACGTCAATGAAGTCATAAATACTAGAATGATGGTTTCCCAAGACTATAGATTGATTAAGAAAATAAACTTCATTCGATTGATTACAAAGATTAGTAGATTCAAAATCTACCAAGAATGTAAGGGCATCATCTTGACATAGGGGAATTTGAAAAAGAGAAGAAATATCAAAATAGTGCTCACTTTTCTTCTCCTCTGCCTGTGTAATATGACCACCTTATACTTGATTGCAATTTGAACCAGCAACTTGAAAGTAAAGAGAGCGTGAAGAAATAGTTGGTGGAAACGATTGATCAATTGGATCATGGTACAAAGAGTCAAGTCATATAGATGATAGAGGATGACATATGTCCCTTGAATAAGTAATACTTTCAACAAAACTAAATTCAAGATTGAGGTTAAGAATCCTAGTATCATTTGGAGGAATGGGAGGATTATTCTTTGCCCTAGGCTCCATGAACCATTTCAATCTTTCCTCCACTAGATCTGAATCATGAGAGGTGGATGAAGGTTGAAGAGATGGATCACCAATTTGATTTACAAATTTTCCAAATTCAACATTAATGCATAAAGGCACCTCGACTGGTATTAGAAAAGGACACAGAACAAAAGGAATAATAGGTTCCTTCTCTAAAATTATAGGTGTCTCATGATTCACAAGAGTTGGGGAAGTTGAAATATAATGGGGTTCAAATTTACCATGAAAATAGATATGAACCAAATTCTCCAACTTTTGTTTAAGGAAATCCTAATATGTGTCTTCTTCAGGAAATTCATAAAAAGGGTGAACAGATTGATTAGAAAAATCCTCAATTTATTCATTAGATTTCATTCTTAGTTGATTAATTATTTTAAGGACATCTTGGTAATCATACCTATCAAATGCTAAATGTAGATCCTTGATGAGGTGTTGAAAAGAATGAATGTAAGTAGGTGGTAGGGTATGACACCATCGGTTAACTCGACCTTCAAGTGTAAGGAAAAAAAGAATACAAGACACATCTTCAAAGTCAATTTCATAGTGTATACAAAAATTAAATAAAAAAGATGCAAGCTCAATAATGGATGTATCACCCTCACTATCAAACTTGAATTGAGACAAGTCATTAAGTTGTTCCATGGAGATGAAAATTTTACCAAGGGATAGGTTAGAGAAACTTTTCAGGATTATGATTTGGGGAAGATCCATTTAAGATATGCATTTTAAAATAGACTTACCAGGAATAGATTGTCATCTAGCCCTCCTTCTAGTGTCATTTATTGATGGTGCTACAAATCCGTTAATGAAGGGGGTATCCCCCATGAAAATATCCAGTCAGACTTCACACCATTTGGTGTGGGAGCCCTTCCAAAACTAAGGCCTAGCCTAGCTACCATGTATTCTTAGATATTTTCCTTAGCTACAATGGTCAGCACTACATAGTAATACACATGTATTTTCAAGTGAAAATGTGGGAATGTCTTGTGGAATGTTCATTTGCATAATGTATCAAGGTTCTCCTATCAAAAGGGAGATAAGAGTGAACCTTTAAAACAAAAGTAATAGTACTAATCTAGTAAAGACACACAAGCATATACCTATGAATGAATCGTTGATCAACCAGCAAAATAGTTTACACAAAATAAATTATTATTAAAACACAAAAAAAATACCTTCAACAAGATAAGTAGCAAATCCACCTAAATAAATCAATTTACTTAGTATAGATGAAAACAACATATATTGCAAACATTTAAAGAATAGTCTTACAATATTTATGGCATACACTTGAAAGTGTGATGGCTCAATGAGCTTAAAAATTAAGCAAAATTACAAGATACATTAGTACACTGAACATCACTAGCTCCAATAATGGAGTGTTACAACAACCACTTGCTGCTCCAAAAGAAATATCTTCCTCTCTAATGCTTGGTAGGAGGAGCCAAGGTGAAAAGTTCTTTGCATGAGCTATGGTAGTTATATATAACAAATGGGGTGACCATTTACCTCCTTTGTGACTCTTGGACTACCCTCATGACTAATTGACTTCTCTATGACCTTTTGACTCCTTTATAACTTTTCACAATCTATATATGAATCTTTTACTTCCACTTTACATTAAATTTATCACATATTAAAATTACATAATATAAAAATGATGCGGAAAATGATGACTCATATGCATCTTAACATGACACATTGACAATACATGAAATGACATTGATGACCTAGACTGCATGATGATATGGAAATTTCGAGCCATTCTTTTTTTGTTTTCTTCATGCCTTCTTGAAAGATAGTACATGTTCTTCTTCTTCCACTCCATATGGCTTTAAGGTAGGGAGTCTTCACTACGATATTAATCTCTAGTTATTGTCACAATCTAGTGTCCCTTTGTCTTTTCTTTGTTGATCAACTTGTCTTTACAACTATAAAGGTGTATTCTAGTAGGCCCTCCTTCTTCATCTCCTCGATCATCATCCTATCATAGCATGATATAATACATGCAACTAAAATCCACTCATGACAACATGACATCTTTCAAATAAAAACCCTAGTTAAACATGTTTCATGAAACCATTAAATGAGCTATAACTAAGTGATAGACTAAGTGACTGGATCAAGGATTTCACTTTTGTGTAGCTGAAAAGGTCAAGTGCTAGCAATAAGCCTTGATACTACGCAATGTGTAGTTCAGGCTGGCTAGGGAAATAGAACTGCACATTAGAGGGGCTCAAGGGTTCATACTAGACACTTGAGGTTTAAGGTTTTCCACTACACAGTTTATAAGGATATTAGCGAAGGGCTTGTGCAATTATATAGTTTAAAGGCTCACAATGAAGGCTTGATGCTTGATACTACACAGTGCACAGAGGAGGCTGACTGAAGTTAAATACTCTACATTTATGCAGCTCAAGGGTTAGGATTTTAAACTGATACTATATAGTGCACAGTTCTGGAAGGAAGGAACTACACATTGTATAGTTCCAAGAATCAAGGTCCATGCTTGAGGGCTGAGATTGCACAATGAGCAGATTAGGAATGCTGAGTGATATGAGGTTGCTCGGGAATGCACTTTTCCATATTTGGCTAAGTGTGGAATCAGTAAGGCCAAAGTGAAAAAGAAAAGAATTGAGCATGATCACACACTTAGGATATTTGAATACATAACGTTGATCACTCAAAACATACTTCCCTCAATGCGGCAACATTGCAATAACTTTCCCCAAGTGCGGCACTAAAGGTACACTTTGCGACGATAGTGACGAAACTTGTGCAACATTGCTTGAAACTTTGGGAATGAGTGAAATAAATGTATAAATGATAATAATGAATCATTATCACCAAGGTTACCCATTGAAACAAACAAAAACTACATATGTGTAATTTGTGGTGCTTTGCATGCTGAAAAGATGACACTTGTGACAATAAGAGGAAAGTGCAAATGACACTTGCAAAACATGAATGAAAGTGAAAGTGACACATACAAAAATGAAGATAGTGTCAAAAAATCACTTATTAAAGTGAAAACAAGCAAAATAGATAGTTGTAAGCATGGAATCGATACTTTTGAAAGTGAAGGTGCGAAAAAGTGATAATTGGAAAAAACTCACTGAAATAGAAGAACAATCACAACCAAAAGTGACAAATTGTAAATGAAAGTGTGCCTTGACTGTCAACAAAGGTTGAATATTGCACAAGCATGTCTTCATGGACTTTTGCTATGCCTTTTCAAGCTTGCATAAAAGGATGTGCTCATGGAATTGTTGCAGATTGAGCATGTATGAGCAGGTTCCTTTTACACTTACAAACTCAACAGAACGCTAGAATACTTAACAAAGAACCAATCAACCATAAAGGGAATATGGAATGAATGATTGAAAGATTTGTAATAGGCTCCAAAATTCAAGTCTAGACCAAAGTTTTAAGGGTGTTTGTCACAATGACATCACTTGGTGTCACATTGGTAGAACTCAAACTTATTTTCCTTTGTCTAATATTTAGTGTAGGGCCTATATTTTCAGGAAGTATTGATTCATTGAATAAATTACTCTAGCTTCCCTTCTTAACCTAGTTATAGATATAGTCCCCTCCATCTCTTTCTCAGTTGAACAAATTCATAAGGTCAACTATATCACAATGTTTTAATTCAGGAGAAGGGTAATGTATTATGTAATTTGTGAGCTTAAGGTAATCAAAGTATCCGTTTTCATCTCTAGTGTTTCTCTACTACCAACATGCCTAGACAATACCCCAACAGAGTCACATCAAGAGCACAAGTATTGCTTCGCTGCCAACGAGCCTAGGCAGTGCCCCAGCAAAGTTACTTACTTCACCTCCCTACACAAGAAGCCTTTCTCTTTTTTCATCCTTTATTTATTTATTTTATAGGACTGTGCTTCGACACTTATTTATTTCATGGGGTGAAAGAGGGGTCCCAAATTATTGAGAGCATAAGAGGTTTCTCCTTTAGAGAAACATACATAAAACCTATGATACAAGTTTACTCGTTAAGATTTTTCCCCTTGTCCTTCTCTACATGATTAGATCAATGTGGAAAACATAGAAACATAAAGAATGGATAAGAGAAACAAGGGTCCTAGAAAAGAACTGAGTGTCATGGTTTTTCACAAATCTCTCCTTACACAAGGATCATATTTTCCATCAAAACATCATTGACCAAAAGCTATGAACCAAGATGAAGAATAAGGACTAAAGGTTAGACAAATGTTTTAGTGTCACAAGGCCCTTTTCTATTTTTCCACACTATCTTTCATGTTGAAGGGAACATCCTTCATGCAAAGTCTTATTAAAGAAAACACAAAAGAAATACAAGACACATGAAGGAAACAAAATCAAACAGACAAGGAAAAGGGAGATAAGATTCGAGACAAACGTAAGAAAACACACAAAAAAACTACAGAGCGAGTGCAAGGTGAGTGTGCAAGGGTTGAGTGACCTGCATACACAAATATACAAGTGATTGTAATAGATATAAGACAATATGTAATAGAAAAGATAAGCATGTGAATAACTCGCACAAAAAATTGAAGGTATTGCATGTCAGTAGAAAGATAGGTCATAGACACTATTTATAACTAGATCACATTCTTAACTTTTAGATGAAAACCATAATTAAACAAACCTTGGAAATGTCTTACGAATGTATAGTCCTACTGCCGACCTTAGTAAGCATGAGAAAAGATTGAAACTAGTTATTTGCAATGGATATCTCCAGGTAGGATTTGTCCAACCATTCAATGATTGGATCATGAAATTTGAGACAATCCTCTTGAAAACCATGAGCTTCGTGAAACTATGAATTTTCCATTAAAGGTATGAGATGAGGATGAGAATCTTGTGAGGAAAAACGAATATGATCATGTTCAAAGAGATTTCCAAGATAGTGATGGCCTGACATAACCATCAGCGAGAGTTGAAGTGCCTCAATTTCTTGACAAGCATATGAATAGTGAGATGATAAACCATACAGATTAAAGGACAACTATCATAACGTAGGTTGGTAAGAAAAGGATAAGTTGAATGAAAGTCATTAGGATCAGAATTTTGATCAAAAGGACCAATCAAAGCATAAAATTCTCGATAGTAATATAATAAGGATAGGTCAGTTTAAATTGTTTCACTAATTCTCTGAATAATAGAATAATCCTTCTCTCGTGATGAATATAACAAACCATTTTTTTATAATTGGTTACACACTACACCAGCAACGTAATCATTGAAATAAGTGAAAGGGAATGTGACTATAGCAAACAAATGAAACCAGTCAGAATATAATGAGTGAAGAAACATTTGATTCACTAAATAACTCATGCATTCAGTAGCACTCAAGATGATTTCAGGTGCGATGAAGAAAAATATTAGTCATATAACATTCACAAGAAAAACCAGGAGATGACTATTCTCAAGTGCATCTGATGTACATGATTCCTTTGGCCAAACATACTCTTTAAAATGATCAACTTAGTAGTTCCATGATTTTGTGAGAGATACACACTCCAAACCCAAGTTAAGTACAAGAGCCTTGCATGGAGATGGAACAACTAGAATAGAATCTCAAATCTGATTAGAAATCAATTCTTGAAAGTTTGAAAGACTATATCCAAAATACCAAACATAATTCAAGAAGGAATTTATATCGAGTGAAACCATTGAGAGAAAAATAATTTTGCAAGAAAAATTAGATCTGACTTAGTTCGAGGATCTTACCAGAGTCACGAGATCCTGACATAACCATCAACAAAAGTTGAAATTCCTTGACTTCCTGAGAAGTCCCAGAACTTTCAAGGATTGTAAAATAAAATTTTGAAGATTGAATCATATCATGCATGGTGTGAGTATAGTTGCTACTAGTAATTTTAATAGGACCACTACTAACCTGATGGCATCCATATCTATCCCTATTTCGACCGAATTTTACAACTTCAACATTTAGATTAATCAAGTCTAAAGATTATTCTAATCTCAAATCTAGAGATGTATGAATTGGACAAATTTCATGAGCAATCTGATTTGAAGCATTACTCTGATGAAAAACTATAATGACAAGAACTAGAGTGGATACTCAATTATTTGATTGTTTCATTTTTCATCATGGCTAACCTCACTACCTTCGGTCAATTGATAAGTTAACTCATGAGGGAAATAACTTGAAGACCATGGAGTATTTTCATCGCAAGTAGATGCATCGCGAACAATAAAGAACAAGGGATAGTGAGATGAAGAGGAATTTTTTATAAAAGCATCTTCTCTTGTTGGATTAGACTCCAAATCTAATTCTTTAAAATAAAAGTCTTCTAGAGAAACTGAAAGATAAACTAGTGCACTTGGGAATTCATCATTGCATATGTCAATGAATTCATGAATATTAGAACGATGGTTTCCAAAGACTACAAATTGATTAATATGATCAAGTTCATTCAATTGACTACCGATATTAGTAGATTTAGAATCAACCAAGAATGGAAGGGAATTATCTTGACATTTGGGGCTTTGAAAAAGAGAATAAAGATCAAAATAATACTCACTTTTCTGATCATATGCCTATGTAATATGACCACCTTGTACTTGATCACAATTTGAATTAGCAACTTGAAAATCAAGAGAGCATGAAGAACTAGTTGGTGGAACAGATTGATCAAGTGAATCATGGTACACAGAGTCAAGGAATATAGATGATAAAGGATGACAAATGTCCCTTGAAGAAGTAATACTTTCAACAAAACCAAATTCAAGATTTAGGTTAAGAATGCTAGTATCATCTTGAGGAATGGAAGGATTAGTCTTCACCCTAGGCTCCATGAACCATTCTAGGATTTTCTACATTAGATATGAATCATGAGAGGTAGATGAAGGTTGAGGAGACAGATCAGTAATATTATTTACAAATTTCCCAACTTCAACATTAATGCATAAAAGCACCCCAGCCAGTACTGGAAAAGGAGTACAATAGAAAAAGGAATATTAGGTTCATCCTTTGAAATTAGATGTGTCTCGTGATTTACAAGAGTTGGTGAAGCTAAAACATCAAAGGGTTCATATTCACCATTGGAAGAGATATGAATCAAACGCTCATACGTTTGTTTAAAGAAATCCTAATTCATGTATTCTTCATGAAATTCATAAAAAAAAGGTGAAGGAATAGATTAGAAAACTCCTCAACTGATTCATTAGATTTCATTGTTAGTTGATTAATTATTTTAATGACATCTTGGTAATCATACCTATTAAATGTTAATTGAAGCTCCTTATTATTAACCTAATATTAGTCGATCACTTAGCTTATGAATATGTGTCTAGTTATATTTAACAATGTTCAGTACTCATATAAGTGTGCGCAATAAAGAAAACAATATAATTAAACAGGAAATAACACAAGAACAGATACATAAGATTTGTAATCAACTTCTGTGGGGGGATTCCATGCCCAACAAGCTATAACGGTCAAGAAAAGAGAGTAATGCACATTTATCTTTGGGTGAACAAGTGGGAATGTCTCGTGGAATGTTCAACTATAGAATATATCAAGATTGTTCTACCAAAAGGGAGAGAAAAGTGATCCTTTAAAAGAAGAGTAATATTACTAATATATTAAATACATGTGAGCATATGCATATGAATGGATTATTGATCAACCAATCAAATAGTTTGCATAGAAGCAATGATTGTTAAAACACATACAATACACCTTTAGCAAGATAAGTACCAAATCCACTGAAATAGTTCAATTTCTATATTATAGATGAAAACAACATACATCACAAATATTCAAAGATTAGTCTTACAATATTTATGACATATCCAGGAAAGTATGTTGGCTCAACAAGCTTTGAAATTAAGAAAAAAATCCAAGATACAACATTAAAGTGAACACCACTATCTCCAATAGTGGTGAGTTAGAGCAACCACTTGCACCTCCAAAAGAATTATATTCCTCTCTAATTCTTGGTAGGAGGAGCCAAGGTAAAAAGTCCTTTGAATGTGCTATGAGAGTGTATATATAACAAATTGGGTGGCCATTCACCTACTTTGTGACCCTTGGACTACCCTCATGACTGTTTGACTTCTCTGTGACCTTTTGACTCCTTCATGACTTTTCACATTCTATATATGACTCTTGGACTTCCATTATACATTAAATTCCTAACATATTGAAACTACATAAGCTAAAAATGAATGATGACTCATATACATATTGATAACACATGACATGACATTGACGACCTATACTGCATGATTATATGGCAATGTCAAGCCATTCTTTTTGTTGTTTTATTCATGTCTTCTTGAAAGATAGTACATGTTCTTCTTGTTCCTCTTCCATAAGGCTTGAAGGTAGGGAGTCTTCACTATGATCCTAATATCTAGTTGTTGTCACAATCTAGTGTCCCTTTGTCTTTTCTTTATTGATCAGCTTGTATTTGCAGCTATAAAGGTGTCTTCCAGCAGGGTCTCCTTCTTAATCTCCTGCATCATCATTTTGTCATAACATGATATAATACCTATGACTGAAATCCACTCATGAAAAGATGACAACAGTCTAATAAACCCCTAGCCTAACATGCTTCATGAAAACCATTAACTAAGCTAGAATCAGGTGATATGCTTAGAGACAATCTCAAGGATTACATAGTTGTACAAATCAAGAGGTCATGGGTGAGGACTAAGCCTTGAGACTATACAATATGTAGTTTAGGCTGGCCAGGAAAAGACACTTGCACAATTGAGGGGCTCAAAGGGTCAGGTAGAGGTTTCAGGCTTGAGGTTCCCACTAAGTAGTTCTATAGGGACAATGGCTAAGGGCTTGTGTAGTTTTATAGTTCAAGAGCTCAAACTAAAGGATTGATGCTTGAGACTACAGAGTGCACAGAGGAGGCTCACTGAAGGAAAATACTACATTGCACAGTATATAGTTCTAAAAGTCAGGAACAATGCATTGAACAGTTCCAAGAAGCAAGGTCCATTCTTCAGGGCTGAGAATGCATAGTGAGCAGTTCGCAAAGGCTGAGTGAGATCAGGTTGCTCAGGAATACACTTTTCCAGATTTGGCTGAGTGTGGGATTAGTAACACCAAATTTGTTGCCTGCGGGATCCCCCAAGGCAAGTTTTGGGGCTTAAAGCCCAATTTTTTTACTAATTTCAATGTAAATACTTAAAGCCCAAATTTGGACTAAGTCCGATGTAAAGACTCCGTGATTTGTGGGCATGGAGCATGAAGTTGTAATTGAGTCATAGGGTTTTCCTCCCTTACTTTTGTAATGTAATGTCATCTTGAGAGTTCTACCCATGGTCCACGGACCGTGGGATTGTATAAATAAAGTGAGGCTCTAGGTTGTAAAGAGGCATATAAGAGATCGAACAATCTAAGAGAATATGAAGCATTGAGTCTAAGTTGAAGTGAAAACTTGAGTCTTTGGGTTGTAGAGTAGGAGAAGGGTCTGCAGCTAAATGCACAGAGGCCTAGTATTCTGCAGCTGAGTGCGCGGACCCCTACAGTTGAATGCACAGGGGAGGTTGAGTCTATAACCGATTGAAGTATCAATAAACAGAAGTTTCTTATCATTTTGTGTGTCTTTTTCCTATTTTATGCATTGAAGGATATTGGCTATGAATTGCAAGCTACTGTTTATTTGCTACATGAACTTATATGAATATGTTGAATAAGAAAATATAAGATAAGAATCTGTTTACGCGAAGTTAACTAACTGTTATAAGAAGATAAGTAAGATATGTAGTGCAACTTAGGAAAAGAGCACAGGTCGCTGCCTTAGTAGCGCAAAAGCACCTCAGCCCCTGTTTAGGGTTGCACGAAGGTGATTGTAATAGATCGTGAAGGGCTCGCAGGTCAGGAAAGTGCGTGAAGTGACATGCGCAAATGGTATTCACAATTGGACTAAATTGACCCCTCAGACATCTCAAGGGTGCGGAAAATTGGTTCCATCATCCCCCCATACTGCTTCGAGTGAGACCTCAATCCGCGCTCCGCAAGCTGTTGCTGAAAGGGCCAGTAGTACAGGGATTTGTTTGGCTGAATAAATTTGAACCTAGGTCAGGCCCCCTCAAGCCAACAAATGGTTTCGTTGTCGGGACCGGAATCTGCATAGAGATGTCTGATGTTGTATCATTGGAATCCAACTAAGAAGGAAACTGAAGGTTGGTTGGACAGGAGAATTCATGAGTTCATGGTGCAAGAGAGCAAGAATCCGCAACTGACGAAAAAAGAGTGGTTAGACTACTACATGTACACAAAGATCCACAAAATTTTCTTCTTATCTTTCCCTACTGAGTTGTACGAGTGGATCGTGAAACTCGACAATCCGATTGTGTGGACCCCAGAGTTGGTGCACAAATTGGAAGCAACAGAGGATATGATTATGCACACTGTTGATCATTGGCTCGATAGAATTATAGGAGGATTCGTTACTGATTTCGTGGTGGATACTTCAGTTAACTATAATGAGGTAGAGCGACGCTTTTTCAAAGGACCGCGAGGTAAGTATGTAAAGTCTTTGAATACTTGGATCAAAATGTTATTGTCTGAAAAAAGGGTTATGTAATTACCTTGATGTTCAGAGCTACACGAAGTGGAAAAACCTACAGAAATGAAGTAAGGGACTAGAGAACAACCCTTTGATTTAACCTCCATGAGGGGACAAGGAAGAGCTGGCGAAGGTCTCGCCATGAAGTGCGATCAATTTGATAAGGCAGAGGATTCTGCACATACCACTTCCACCACCAGCTTCACCATATTCACCTCCATCTTCACCCATACCACTTCCACCACCAGCTTCACCATATTCACCTCCATCTTCACCCATACCACCTCTGCCACCACCGCAAGTCAATATGGCAAGCACGATAAAGTTTCCTGTGTTTAAGGGAGTAGGAAATGAAGATCTAAACCAATTTTGGTTTGTGATAGAGCTGTATGGGAAGCGTAGGGAGTTACAGATGATAATATAAATAAAGTGATGCTAGTCAGCACTCTGTAGGATCACACACTGACCTGGTATATTAAGAATTCTAATGACAATCTGAATGCGAGAATCATAGATATCCAAATTGTGTTGAATAGAGAATTTAGCAGGTCGAAGTCAGAAGCATAGTCAATCATTGGATTCAAGGAGATCAATGCTACTAGGTGATACTCCAAGCTAGATTAGAGGCTGAAGTGCACGATTCATGAAACTAATATGACTTTTATGGATGGAAAACACCATGAATGGTTTGTAGCATCGCTAATGCCTCATTTGAGAAACGCGTTGTCGCATCAGAGGTTAACGACCCAAGAAGAAGCCGTGGAAATCATGATGAGGCTGCATGAGACCCCCATATAGGATCCTAACTTGGGAGTTTAGCAGATCCACACGCAATTGAAAAATTTATTCCTTGAGATGAAAAGTCTGAAATAGGACAAGACAGCCCGCCCAGAAGTGCGCGAAGAAGTATGGTGTGTAAATCGCAAGGGTCAGGGTCATGATAAGGACCACTGCCTTATGTTTGGGAATTACCTAATGGGAGGAGGACTGATGCCGTTAAGACTAGAGGCACAAGCAGGACCTAGCGCGGCACCTACTTTGTGGTGCGCGATTTGTCAAATAGGAGAAAAGCATGCTACGGACAACTACCATTTGTTACAGAAGTACACACAAAATTCACAACAATTGTTCTGTAATTTTTGTAGATTGGTTGGACACGATGAGAACACTTGTAGAAGCTATGAGCTGATGATGGATAGAACTCCCACCTACAGAGTGCAGGCTGAACCATAGCCCCTTGACCAAAAAACATGAATGGTGCGAACTGGGTTCTAGGGGCATGAGCGAGGCCGAGGTGGAGGACCTAGAAGAGGTCGCGGACAGCTGATATGCTACAATTTCAGAGGGTCGGGACATTATGCTTGTGATTGTACAAATCTAACACATCCATCATGTTTGTACTGTACCTTGTTTAATCTTGAGATGGAGGATTGTCCTACACTGATAGCTAGGATATGCGACAAGGGAGCATTACCACTTCCCCCGACTCAGAACCTGTAGATGATGAGGTCTAAGCCACACAAGGAAGATCCAAATGTGAAAATTGTGCTCTGAAGTGGAATTATGATGGGAGATGATAAAGGAAAAAAACCCAAAGATAGTACTTGGGTTCGCAAGGCTCCGACAAAAGAAGCAAAGTTTGATTTGGGTGCGCTAAGGAAACCTTCATGGAAGCTAAGAAGAGCTTTCTTGATGCCTCCACTTCATGAAGCAAAGATAGACCAAATTCGAAAATGGACCCATCTATGCTCCCAACATTCCTTGAAACATGCATGATGCTACTGCGTGATAGTAAGGTTATAAAAGGATTGTAGGAACTCATTAACATATGCGCTGGGACCACACCAGGAGAACTGTGTGTAGTTTGGAAGATTGGAAAGCATGCGACGAGTATGGGAAGAGAAATGAGGTTGACCACATAGATTGGAGAATATGAGATGGACCAAGTAATTCTAGACCTAGGATCGGATGCAAACATTCTGCCAAAGAAAACATGGGAGCGCATGGGAAGACCTACGTTGTAATGGTCTCCTATCCAGATTCAAATGGAAAACCAACAAAAGATAATACCTATGGGGAGATTGTTGGGAATCACCGTGGATATTGAAGGAGCGAGCACGCTAGTAGACTTTGAAGTGATAGAGATTTTTGATGACAGCAATCCCTACCCCGTGCTCTTAGGAATCGATTGGGCCACTGACATGAATGGGGTGATTAATCTGAAGAAGTGCAAGATGATTTTTTAGAAAAAGTCTCTGCGCGTAGTCATACCTTTGGACCCTATTGAGGGATCGCACTATACAGAGTCGGTGCACGACTATGAAAGCAACAATGATTTGGATTTCATCTACAAGATAACCACATGAGAGCAAGACTGGTTGAATCCCCCCGTGGATGGATGAATCTCATGGGAGTGTGAAAGCTCATGTACTTCAAATTCAGATGAATAGATAAAGCGATGATAGAACCCGTTGCACGAGGTAACCACGTTGAACTATAATATCATGACAAGATCATTGCACCACATATCAACAGAAGTGAGAGATCTCCCTACTTATGATGGATTAGGTGATGTAGATGCTTTCTTGCATAGATTTGAAAGGGAGGTGCCAAAAAAACAACATTTCCAGTCCTTGAATTAGGTATTGTGCACTACGCCCGCGAGGTGGTGGGGTACGCACAAAGGAAACTTTGAGGACTAGCACAAATGTAGGACAATGATGTGCATGCATTTTGGGAAGCCTAAGATGCGACTAACACATAAATACAATGTATGGGATGGTCCGTGCACACATTTGTCCAGGTGGGTAAAAGCATATGGTAAATAACCTTCACGAATGCACACGAACTTCACGTTGGAGAGTACAGTTACTAAGTATGTGTTTGGGGGGAAATTGGGCAAACAGCCCCTCAAGTTGGAATGATAGAGTGTGGAAAGAAAAAGTGTGCAGAAGGTTACCCATGCAAAAGCATTTAGAAAAGTGTGTGAAGAACTGAACATGGTACGTAAAGCACAACGAAGTGATTGGGACCTGCGTGTACCTAAGTATTATGGGCTTATAGGACGACATGCAAGAAACTGACAAGAGAGACACCTTTCTAGCTGGCCTATGGAGCAAATGATGTAATGCCAATGGAGTATATCATGCCTAGTCTACGCATAGTAGCACTCATAGGTATTATGGTTTGCGGAACCTTGGAAGAAGGGATTGCGCAGCTGGATGAAAAAGAATGCCTGGGACCTAATGAAGAGATCCAACAAGGTGATCTTAGGCTCCAAGAACTCATGAAGGAAAGAGTTCGGTTAAGGGAAAAAAGTACCATTACAGAAGAAGAAGTCAAGAAGCTTGAGGAAGGAATAAAGAATGACTTTCTTAATAAGAAAACTGTGGTGATAAAACAGGATGCGCACGATTACGTTGATAAATTTCGGGACTATCGTCGAGAGTTTATCATCTTGATGCCTTGGATTGGACCATATATTACTAGAGAAATCATCGATGGTGGCATGATGCAGATTGTAAAGTGCGTGATGTAGATAAAAAAGTTAAAAGGCATACTTTTCCCAGGAAAATTGATTAATGGTCAATTGAAGTTGTATACGGGTGGCCTGACCAACTGACTAGCCGACAGAAGCATAGTCTTAGTTCTCCAAGCAACTGAAAGGGGGCACGACACTATAAATAGATGCAGGGGGTGCACGACTAGATATAAGGAAGACGTTCAGATACCATGGTCTCTAAACAGCGCATCCAAGAGATACAACAGGCAACCACTCAATGCATTTTTAGCCTTGCAGCAGTTCAAGCAAAGTTTGGAGGTCTCCACACGAAGATCTCCACACCGTCAGAGTGACTCGAGGGGGAGTCACAATGTTTGTGTTGGGGGCCTATTGGGTGTTGGATCCCATAAGGCAAGTTTTGGGGCTTAGAGCCCAAGTTTTGACTAAGTCCGATGTAAAGACTTACAGCCCAAGTTTTGACTAAGTCCGACGTAAAGACTCCACGATTTGTGGGCGCAAAGCATGAAGTTGTAATTGAGTCATAGGGTTTTCCTCCCTTGCTTTTTTAATGTAATATCAGCTTGAGAGTTCTACCCATGATCTGAAAACCGTGGGGTCGTATAAATGGAGCGAGGCTCTAAGTTGTAAATAGACATCTAAGAGATTGAACAATCTAAGAGAAGATGAAGCATTGAGTCTAAGTTGAAGTAAAAATTCGAGTGTTTGGGTCATAGAGTAGGAGAAGGCTCTGTAGCTGAGTGCACAAAGGCCTAGTAGTCTGTAGCTAAGTGCATGGACCCCTGCAGCTGAGTGTGCAAAGGCCTAGTAGTCCGTAGCTGAGTGTACGGACCCCTACAACTGAGTGTGCAAACCCCTGCAGCTGAGTGCACAGGGCGGTTTGAGTTTGTAACCAATTGAAGTATTAATAAAGAGAAGTTTCTTATCATTCTGTGTGTCTTTTCCCTATGTTATGAAATGAAGGATATTGGGTATGAATTGCAAGCTATTGTTTATTTGTTGCACGAACTTATATGAATGTGTTGAATAAGAAAATATAAGATAAGCATCTATTTACGTTAATTTAACTAATAGTTATAAGAAGATAAGTAAGATCCATAGTGTAACTTAGGAAAAGAGCACAGATCGCTACCTTAGCAGTGCAAAAGCACCTCAACCCCTGGTTAGGGTTGCGCGAAGGTGATTCTAACAGATCGTGAAGGCCTTGCAGGTTAGGAAAGTGTGGGAAGTGACCTGCGCGAAGGTATTTATAGTTGGACTAAATCGACCCCTTAGATATCTCAAGGGTGTGGAAACTTGGTTCCAACATCCCCCCATACTGCTTCGGGTGAGACCTCTTTCTGCGCTCTATGGGCTATTGCTGAAAGGGCCAGTAGTACAATGATTTGTTTGGTTAAATAACTTTGAACTTGGGTCAAGCCCCCTCAATCCAACAAAAGTGAACAAGAAAAAAACTTGAGCATGATCAAACACTTAAGAAAAGTTGATAACAAAACATTGGTCACTCAGAACACATGAAAAACATACTTCCCTCAATGCAATGACATTGAAATAAAAACATGCCAAAATGAATATAGCATGAAAACGACACATATTAAAGTGAAAACAAGAAAAATTGATAGACGTAAACATGAAACTAACACTTGCGAAACTGAAGGTGGGAAAAACAAACAGTTAAAAAAAACTTACTGAAATAGAAAAATAATTGCAACCAAAAGTGAGATACTATCAATGAAAGTGTGCACTAACTGTCGACATAGGTTGAACATTGCAGAGTATCTTGATGGAATTATGTTGTGCCTATTCAATCTTGCATAAAAGGGTGCACTCATGGACTTGTTTCAAATTGAGCATGTGTGAGCAGGTGCCTTTGACACTTGCAAACTAAGAAGAAGGCTAGAATACCTAACAAAGAACCAATCGACCATAAAGTGACTATGGAGTGAACAATCACAAGATCCACAATAGGATCCAAAATTCAAGTGTAGACCAAATTTTGGAGAGTGTTTGTCACAACGAAAACATGTTCCCAATCCAAGGCCACACCTAGTGTTTCCTTAGCCACCCCAAGTATCTAAGTATCTTTGTCTCCTAGCCAATAGATTCATCAATCCACAAACTTCCCAGTGGTTTCATTAGTCCTAAGTCTAGCCACACATGGTCGTTTCTTCAATGTTAGACAAGCCACTTCTCTCATTCCTAAACCAACAATCCCTCTTGTGCTTCTTCATTTGGTAAATTCTTGAGAATATCTCTCCATCCCCCTTATTTTTCCTTAGTTGACTCTCATACTTCTTGAATAGGAGAATACCCTCTTACTAGGAGTCTCTTGGTCTCTACCTTTTTCCTTCTCTTCCTATATTTTTGCTAACATGTTGAAACCATAATCTAGGTTATGTGTGGGCATGCATGTCTTGTTGTCTATCCTTCAAATTGACCACTATGGTTGAGCTTTTTCTCCCTTATGTGGACTACATAGACCAACCCCCCTTGGATAATACAACCCATATTCTCCTTTTAATTTTTTTCCTTTCTTGGCTTGCATTTTTCTCCAAAAGACACATGGTCATGTCTTATATTTTTCAAGTTGAATTTAATACATTATCAATCTATTAAAACCACTCAATCGATCCATGGCTGATATTTAAAATAATGAATTCCTCAAGAAATATCCCTCCTAAAGTAATGAAATTTGTGTCCCTTTCTCTCATCCATTTTAATTCATGGTTACATAATTACAAAGGAATGTCACAAGGGAAATTAACCCACAAAGGATGTCATAGGTGGGGTGGAACATGGTTCACCCTACTTTGTTTCTTGTATTTCATGGTTATAGTAGATAGATGTTTATTTCTCCATTATTGGTATTTCTTACATGAATGATTTAATGCTATTAAATAATTATTGTTGTTGTTATATTATTTTATTTATGATAATTTTGTTGGTTATGATAGAAAAATATGGAGCAATGGGTTTGAATTCACTTAGCTGTTGAATTTAAATGATTGGGATTCATGGGAAATACATGATAATTGTGGGTAATTTATTTCCTTGTTTGTTACTTGCATGCCTTCCCTATTAATTTCATGCTTTCCCTATTAACTACATGCTGCATTTTCTTCAATTTCCTCTATATGATAGAGTGGTTTCATGGTGTTTAATGGCGGAAGTAAAAAATGTGACTTATGGGGTAAATAGGCCATCTTGGGATTTTTTCTATAAAAAATCTTTTGGGAGGTTTTAGAGGTTGAAAATTGGATCATATTGGGGGGAAATACCACTAGTAATATGGTTCAATATTTAGATCTTGGTTAGCTATTTTTCGAAATATATGATATAAGGAAGTCATACTTCATGGATACTTCTTCGAATAGGTCATCTTAAGGTTTTTGCTATAAATTTTATTTTTAGAGGTTCTAGAGGATAAAACTTGGACCATAGTGAGGATAAATCCCACTCAACATCTAGTTAACATTTTAGATCTTAGTTTGCTACATTTTCAAATTTACACTTTAAGAAAGTCAAGCTTTTTGAATGCTCCTAAAACAAGGTTAGTTTGGCATTTTCACTATCACTTTTCTTCTGCATAGTTCCATAGTTTGAAATGTCGACCATACTTAGGGGAAATACCAAAAGAAATTATGGTAGATATTTCAAATATTGTTTCATTATATTTTTGGAGATATTCTTTGAGGAAGTTAGGTCTCCTTACTTATCTTGAAATCAAACCTCAGAATAGGTAAGCTTGGCATTCTTGCCATAACTTTATCTTTGAGAGGTTCTAGACTATGAAACTTGGAAAATAGAGAGAAAATATCTCAATATACCTATGATATAAATTTTTTAATTGTATCCTCTATAATTTATGATATATACTCCGTGAAAAATTAGGGTTTCTGAGAAATAAATTGTGCACACAAACTGTTTGATGAAATTCCCCAACAAAATGTGGTTTTCTAGATGGTTATTAGACAATGTGTGGGAACTATTTGATAAAATTATTTATATAAAATTAGTTTCCCAAGATTCCTAATGAAGTATTATGGGTTTGGGAGTTTTACAAAGTGGTATCAAAACTTATTGTTAAGATCATGAAGAAGAAGAAAATTGATACCCTATATCCTTAATCAAGCATTAAGGCTCTTAGTATGTTACAAAGTGGTATTAGAGCATGGTTCAACACTGGACCAGGATGGGATCAAGAACACATGAAATAAAAGATATGATAATATGTTACAAGTGGTATCAGAGCTAAAGTAAAACATTGACCATGAATGGGATTGAGTATAGGAAAGAATATAAGTTTTAAATTAATATTTATGCATGCATTTGTGCTTATGTGAAATTATTTTGTTCTATATATGAATACACTAATGTTACTCGAAGACTGACTTCAGTTTGATGTAGCAAGATAAACCTACAAAATGATATAGGTCTACGAAAAAATGAAGTAAAGGTAATAAACATGTTTAATTGTTAGGATTTTGATGGTACTAATTGTTGTGTGTTATTTTAGCATATAAGAAGACTTTATAGTAGTGAAAAGAAAGAGAAGGATGTCTAGGAAGAGAGGAGAGAAGAGGAAATATCTCTTGAACTTATTGAGAAAATGAGGAGTTTGAAATAATACCTTGAGAGTTGCAAAGAAGATAATGAAATACTCATTAGATAACAAGAAATGAAAACAAAGATAAACATTATATTGCTACAAAATGTATCATTCATGAAAGAGTTGTTGCAACATGAAACATCCATTGGAGATATAGAGGGGTGTCATAATGAAAAGATCAGGGAATTCCATGAAATAAGAATATGAGAACTCACATTATATTACTATGCTAATCAGTTCATAACACATTTCGAATATACTCTAATTCTCAAAGATGAAGAGATGAAAATACAATATCTTCTCAATGGATAATGAGGACCATTTCAGATAAGATAAAGTATGTGGAGCACAAGAAACTTGATGACATCATTCAAAAGGTAAAACATTATTATAAGAATTTAAATTGAGTTAAAACCCCATAAGGTTTGTTAGAAGGAAATGGAATTGAAATGTTGGGGTTGAGGAGGATAATACATGCTCCATGAATTCCCTCACCAACCAAAACAAAAGGATATACCATTTAAACTCTAAATGCATGGGCTAGAAACTAGCAATACAGAAGGAAGTAAATCAAAGAAGACAAATTTGAAATGTTGGGGATGCAAAAATTACTTCCCTTATAAGAAACATAAAGGAAGGGAAATATCTAATGTCCAAGAGGCTACCTCAATGAAAAAATCATACATAAGTGTATTAGAGGTTGGTACAACAATGGGAAATTAGTAGGAAGAATCCCTAAGAGTTACAATAGAGCTTGCTAGGAGTTGGATAGTGCCTATAGAAATTAAGAATGCTGAATCACCCACCTTTGGTGGTGAGGTAAAGAGAAATGAGAGAGCATCCCCAAAATGTCTCTAATATCATTAAGAACTCAATGAAAGGTACAGTCTAGTATTATAAGATTTAATAACTAATTATGCATAGCTAAGATAATCTATTTGCATAGTAATGCAAGTGGGAGGGTTCCTCCTAAACTATTTAGAAAAAAATTGGGATTTTATGGTTTCTATAGAACTTAGGAAATACTCTAATTAAAATTGGTGCATATGATAGTATGGTATGTTCCCTTTTTGCAAAAAATGTCGAGGGAATATTTTTAATGGGTAAATTCAAGTTGTATGTTGAATTACAAAACACCATAAGAATGAGAAGGTTTTCTTTGATGCAAATATCTAAATATATTGAAATACTAAAAACAAAATTTATTAAGATTGAATTGGTTGTTGAATTGAGATGTTATAGCTCATGCACAAATTAATTGAACAATAATGTGGATTGTATGAATGACATGGAATATGTGCAAGTATGGGACATGCTTGAGAATATGTACATGTTTGGGTGCAAGATTGAAGGCATTGTTGGAATGCGTGAATTGGATACATATTCTAAGTTCCCCTTTTGAATATTTGTTGAAATTTGTATGTAAGTAGATGAAATGATAGAGTTGTGACTAACATGTGAGATTGAAATTATTTTAGGTGTTGTTGAGTTTTGAAAAATCAATTATGTTAAGGTAATCACATGAGAATGGACCTTATTGAAATACTATTGAGGGGGAATAATTACAAATGATGGATACAATGATCAAATGTGCATTAAGAAAATCATAGATGGAGTCAGCTGGGCTCCTTGTGAATATTTCAGCTAAGAATGCATGTTTATGGTAGACAAGTTTAAAGTAAGGAAAACAATAAGTGAAGATAAAGATGTAAAGGAATTGGATAAGAATTATTTTTAGCTGGATTTGATATCTTGCATGTATTGTGTCGATGCACAAGAAGGGGTATGATTAAGGAAGAAAATTTTCAACACATAAAGATTTAGTCAAATCTTAGTAATATATGCATGCATTTAATTTCCATGTTTAACATAAATTAAATGAATGAATAATACACTCATGCGATAAAATATGTTTGGTAATGTATTGAGAGATTACATGAAAATGTGGGAGATGTGAAGTAAATATGGGGATTGCATTTTGTTCATTATTCCATGAGTATTGGCCCAATAGTTTCTAAGTTTATGACAAGTGATTCGATCATATAATGTTGAGTTTGTTGATAAGGAACATGTAGTTAAAGGATTTGTTTTTTCTAGTTAATGTGAGAATTGTATGAACTGTTGATATATGAAAGAAACTTTTTCATTAATACCTAGTGGGTTATGACAAAGGAAGAAGGCCTTTAGTGTGTAAATATTACTAGAATCCATGTGATGCATCCATGAATTACTATGATATGTTTTGGTTATTACACTCATATTATGAATAGTGATGGTAAATATGCTTGGTGCATTGAGTGCATACATGCTTGTATGGAATAATCAATAACATTATTGAATGTCATGAAAGTAAATAACGTTTAATACTCTTAAGGAATTGTTGAGTAGTTAAATGAGTGACATGAGTCCCTCGTCCTACAAAACAAAGGGGAACCAAATTACTCGTGAATTTAGAGATATGTATCTCAATGGAGAAAGTGGTTATGTAACTCTCAATTTTGAACCTTTGGATCATTGGAATAAATGGTTGATTGCATTATTAAATGATTAGAATGATTGTGATCCAAATATATAATGAAATGATAGTTTCATTTGAATATCAATTGAAAGTTATATAAGTATAGTGATAGAAGTATCATGTGTGTAATAATTTTAAGTTCACTTAAGGGGATGTTGTAAATTTTATAATGAAAATATTTTATGTGTTAAAACTTACAACGTTTAGCTGATTGAAAGTTAAGATTTCTTGTAGAGTGTTGGAATGGGTTGTGAGATAGAAACCATTATGAAAGATAAAAATATCACCACTTGCAAAGAAGTGACATTGGGAATTTTTTTTTTTAGTACATATCATGGGAACTGAATTTTTTATACATGTTAAATGATGAAGTAAAGATCCCAAGAAAAATTCCATTATGGTGACAATGCAACCTTGTGACACACTCTGATTAATTCATTGTCACAAGTCATAAAGGAAACCTTGACTATGAGACTCCATAAAAAATGTAGTGTAATTTATGTTAGATCATGCTAGAAGAGAACTTGGTTATAAGAATCTAACAATATCTTCAATAATCCCATACAATAGATCCCTGGGATATGTAGATCACTCAAGGATGGGGGTTTCCTCGGCCTGGAAGGGTGAGTAATTGATGGGAGAAGAAAATTTGCAAATTCATAAGGATACAAGTACAAGAGGGCATTTCCAATGCAAACAGTGAGTTGAACTTTTTACTTGTGGAGGAAAAGGAGGAAAAGAATAACCATATAGATAAGTATTTGTTTAAAACCTTACTTGTTAGAAATTAAAATTATTTTGGGGGAAAATCCAAGTTTCCCATAGAAAGATTATTGCAGGTTGAGAAAGAAAATGAATTAGAACATGTTTGTGACGTTGATCTTTTGGTATAGGTACTAAATGGAAAATTGTTGGAAGTAAGCAAGTTGATATGAAACAGTAAAGAGGCATTGTGTTCCTAAGCCTATAAGCATTGGCATAATGGTTTCCACATATAATATTTATGATTTTAGTCTGCAATATTGAACACTAACAATATATTTTATTGCAGGAATAGTTGGTTTTGTACAAGGAATCCATATAAGGTCCATAGATAGTCAATTGAAACATAACATATACTGTGATAAAAGGAGAAAGATATAAGAGAACCAAATTTTTGATGTGGAAAAGGAAAGGATGAATACCATTGTTGTAGTGAAAGACAACACCTAGGCTAGTGCTACTACAACCAAAGAAGGTTCAAGATCAATGAGAACACCGAGGACAATGTTCCTTTAAGGGGGAGCATATTGTGACACCTCATTTTCATTTCCCCAAAAATTTTTATGTGAGTACATAATTGTAATAATGAGTTGCCAACATTTATATTATGTACTCAACTTTATCATGTAATGTACGAGTTATATTTTATTAATAGAAATTCTAGAGCTAAAGAAATGGAGTAGCTAAGAGATTATGATGCTTTGGGGAGGGGAAAAATCTAACTAGGGATGAAAATAGTAACAGGGGGTGGGAGAAATTTAGCCTTGCTTGAATAAATATTATTTTTCCTTGATTTTATGGTTGGTATTCCCAAGAATCTTCTAGAAAACGATTGGGAGGATTAAAGATAACCAATCAAGGGTTTCTTGGTTCATATTTTCTCCTTAGCCTTTCTCTCATACTCTCTAACTCATAAATTTGATTTGGAAATAGAAATGGTGGAAAAACCATATAGGTTCAAATCTAGTGATTGTTTAAGGGATGGATGTGAGTGACAGCCTATGTGATAGAAATAGAGCCTTACCTATGTGTGAAGGAGAGTGTCCTTCATTTTTTGTGTTAAATATGGTTTGAAAACTATGTGCTAAATCCATAATTTTAGTTTTCCCTCGATGAATCAAGATCTAGCACAAGGGTGGCCAACTTTGAGAAAAATTGCAGCACTATTGAGCCTAAGGTTGGGTGGAATGTAGCTCACCCTAATTTAGTTCTAGTATTTTTTGGTAATAATAGATATATGCTTATATTTGAGCTATCGATATTTCTTTCATGAACGACTTAGTGATATGAAAAAATTATTCTTGTTTTTATATATTTTTATATATGATTATTGTGTTGGTTACCAACCTAGATCCATCTTAACCCCAGATCTATCAGGCATCAAGATAGATCAAATCTCTCAAGGTTCAAACCTTTTTTTTGGTGCAAAATTTTGGACATTGGATAAACCAACATTCCTCGTGTGTTTCACGACATGGACTAACTGCCTCTTATGTATCCTTATCTCCGGTGATGCGATCGTTGATTAACACCTGTGGGTTTTGGTCTGACAACAATCGTGATTCCAAACAAGTCATATTAGAGCATATGTCACGAGTTTGATACACACCTGGATCACGTTGGGGGAGATTGTTGGATGTTGGATAAACCAATGTTCCCTGTGTGTTTCATGACATGCACTAACCGCCTCTTGTGGATCCTTACCTATGGTGATGCGATTGTTGACTAACACCTACGAGTTTTGGTCTAACAAAAATCGTGATTCCCAACACAAAACTCGAGGAAAGGTTTACAACTAGAGAAATTTAATCCCTTTCAGTGCTTGATAGATCTGGGGTTAAGATTGATCTAGGTTGTTTTTATAATATTAAAATAAAAAAATAGGTTTATAGGATTATGTTAATATATAAGATAAGCATATAATACCATCTATAACATAATATAATATATCACTTAATGTGACATAATATTGATATAACCCTTTTGTTTGCTACTACAATTAGAGACAACTAAGAGAAAATTATTAGGACCTTTACAAGATCATCTTTTTTTGTTGCAGGGGTGCCTTTTTTTGTGGTTCTAGTTTAACTCCATGCCTCATGAAACTAGGCATTGTAAATTCAACCCTTGTAACCCTATGGTAGAGTTGAAGCCTAAAATAGTGGAATGGGAATGTTTCTTGTTTTTCTATCCTAGGTGGCTTTAGCTAGCTCTAGTTTTGTGCTTGTTAATGTAGTTGATAATGATATTGCTGACCCACTGCATAAATCAACTATAGTGTAAAATAGGTTTCTTGTATTTCATGTTTTTAGCCTTATTTCCTCTATATTTTCTTTCATGAACATTCACATCCATAGTTTAGATCTTTTTCTGTTAGTTAGTTTTTTTCTCATTTATCTTCATTGTTATCTTATGTCGTTTGAGCCAGTATGTGTGCACTAAAAAATGGAAAATGTCATGACCTTTTTCCTTCTTTATTCACAAATAAAAGGAAAAAACACATTTGGAAAGGATGACAAACCCAAATTGATGTTCCAAAAATTAAGTTCCAAAAATGTTCAAAACATATTTAGGATTTTATATTTGGCAAAGAATAAAACATGCAAGGAAAATATGAAGGTAGTTGTCACGCTAGACACAACACTCATTCATATTTATTTTATAGCAAGTACAAAATATACCAACAATATTTATTGTAATTATTATCAATTGTGTTTCTTAATTACTAGTTTACGTATTTAAATTTATTTTAACTTTGTGCATCAAATGCATGGTTGATAATGAATTTTCCAATAATTTCATTGTTTATGGTTTCTTATTTCTTGTTAAATCGACTTGCAAAATTTCATGTAACTGCCTCACCCCACATTTACCCAAATTCACAAGCTCCCTGGGGTAAACACGAGATGAGTGTCACTACGACATGACCCGTCCTCCATGTTCCAGTTATGGAAGTGGGTCCGACAAACCAAAAACTTATTGATACCCTTCAGGAAAACTATATCACCAAGAAGTCAGTCCACAACCTCTTATGACTAGATCCTAAGGTGGAACTACCTTTTCACAAGCCTAAACACCAACTGCGTGCACAACACAATATGCATGCGGTTATGGGCCTCCAAGCGCATGCATAATCTTGCTTTGTTAGGAAAAATACTGGGGGGGGGGGGTGAGTTAGTATTTTTAATTCACTTTTTCTTCCAATTTGACACTCATAATTTAGTATGCTATTGTTATTCATGCAACCTGCATGTGTACGCAACTTTAGTGAATGAAAATAATGTATGTTCAAATTACTTAATTTTTCATAACTTCAATTAGATGTTTATCATAATAATTACATTATTAGTTCAATCCATCTAGTATGCAGTAAATACTAGATAAATCTCAACACAATAGATCAACACATGTGGACACCGGGATTTTAGGTGGAAACCTAATGTGGGAGAAAACCACTGCTACTTTCACCTTTGTCTTCTTTCTTATTATATAAAGAAATTTTTCATTACATCTTGTATTGGAACAAAATCTTACCAGCATGAAGGAACCCACCTGCAGGAGGCTACAACCTCCACTCATTCTCCAGCACCTACTAGAAAGGAGCTACAACCCCCCAATTTCATTTATCGACTCCTATTGGAAGGGAGATTCTATGCCCTCACTGAAGGTTGCAACCCTCATCATTTTGTGGACCACATTTCATAATATTTCACACTATATCCACATGTCAGTCAATCATTAAAAAATGCATACCACCTTTCATAAAAAAAATTATACTGGACCCACACCAACAATAAGCCCAAACCAAAAATGCTAAATCACAAAATTTGGATCATTAAAGTATTGTTAATCAATGGAATCACTGAAACATCAAGCCATTTACTACTAAAGAAAATTGATCACATAACTAAATCTCAAACAATGCAACCAAGTCAAATCAATTCAACATCAAGCATTCAACCATTCTTTTATTAATCACACTATTAGATATCAGATAGTCATCATAGAAACAATGTGCAGTCACTACAAACCTTGATCAATATTAACTTCATAATGTATACATAAATTTTCTAAAGTATACCTGCATATATATGTGCTTACTATGCATATCACTTACATACATATCCCAATTCTCTTAATCTTGAAATATTGTTAAACTGAAACACTATATCAAAAGCTGAATCATTGAAATATTGAGTCAGAACAACAACAACATTGTGAAACATTGACCATCATGATCAATACATCATTGGTTGATAGTAGCAAACAGAACATACATCATCAACTATCAACAACAATTCAAACCCTAATCAATTTCAACTTAGAATGTATATGTGACTGTCTTTAACAAGATCTATTTAAATACATGCTTATTAAGCATAAAATTCATGTATATCTTTCAACATACTAAATACCGAAACCCAAATCAGGTAATAATTTAAACAAATTATTTCATAATATATATGTGATCACTCTGAGGCATACTGGTGTATATATGCGAGTACATAAACCCAAAATTGCATACATATCTTTAAATTATTGAAACAAAACTTAGGTACAAATTACCTGTCAAACCTATATCTTTGAAAACATACTGCCAAAGGTTATAGATCTTAGTAGATATGTATTCATGATCATAATTATAGCATAATCACAAATATTACTTTTTTAGCCATTCAAACAAGCAAATTAATCAAGTATATATTCAATACAACTTCAAATCTTTCAAATTTGAACCTTTCCTTGCACCCGGGTGCACAACTATTTCAAATATGATCACACATGAATGATTCATTACATTGCACACCATCTCCTTATAAATATTTTTCCTTTGCCAATACCATAGGAAAATCCCTTGGTAAAGTTGTAAGTATTCATTGATAAGATCAAATAAACATTGTCGATGCAATACTATGGGAAGTTACCATGGTAAAGACCGTTGGTATGTAGTTTTCCATGGTTCAGATTATGTACGCGACTCTTTTTCACATACTTGCGTATGCACATGACTCTTCTTCACAGGAACTGTATATACTTCTCAAACTTCACATTTTTCATGCATCGTGTGATTAATTTTCAATTCTCTTCAATATCCTTTGTAATATTTGTACCAATATTCCCGTTATCTACATTAGTTCCATAACTGTCATATTATAACCAAGTAGACATCAAGGACATCTTTTTCAAATAGGCTTCCATCAAGGACAACACATTAGCCATAATGCCAACATGCTTCCATGCGATTATGATCCAAAAATTCTGTTTTAGTGCCATTGGTTCAGAGATTTGGGCCACTTTTCCAGGCTAACCTCTAGACCACTACCTAGAACTTCTTGTAACTTTCCAAAATCATAAATAACATGATGACAATGCCAAATATTCAAACTTGAAGCAATAAATTTCCCTAGATTTCCTAGTACACATTAGACATCTCGTCAAACATATGGTAAACATATAAGTTACAAGTCATGAATTAATATCTAATCATAACCTTTTGAATTTCATCTAAGAATCACCAAGGTGGCTCCAATCCCTCTCTAGCTAGTTGCAATAACACTTGTTATCGCATGCATTCATCAACCATTGAATAACTTATCAAAACATGTTAAGATTCATAGATAAATTACATCATATAACCAACATATAAACAGAATGGGAATCGTGGAAAATCAGCCATAAAATCACCAACATAATCACTACAAATGCTCATGGATCACAATAGGAAAACATCACATATTGACATATGAAAATTCAAACCGGGTTAGGGACTTCCACGTACCACCCGACCATAGATTGGGTTGAACCAAATATACCTTTCAGCCAAACACCTTTGCACCATATTCCTAGCATGAATGTGGGGTCTCATGGGTTAAACCAAAACAAAACCAAACAAGCGATTCCATAGGCAAAACCACCTCAACCCTCAACCACAGTTATCTCACCTATACAATCCATTAATCACTAACATCAACTAAATCAGTCTCTACCCAAGTTTTCTAGGGATCAAGAGCATTTGTTCTAACCACACCTCCAGGGACTAGTAACTCAACCCACAAGGCTCCTGAGCTTTTGTCCCAACCTGTGGTTCCAAGAACTAGTAACTCAACCCAGTTTTTCTAGAGCTTCTAGATCCTTTGTTCCAACTCATAGCCATAGGGAACCTAAACACAAATCATAAAAACTAATGGGAAGCCCAAAACACCATGGCTATCTAGGAAATGGAAAGGAAAGGGTGAAACCACTATCAATCCAGGCAAATATCCATGCCAATGATAATGCATAACCAAGGAATCACATGCACATACCATGCATCCAGAAATCAGCAAGGAAATCACACATGGAACATGTTACCTGCAAAGTATCCCTATTGTAGCTATTGATCCAAGCATCTCCTTATACTCTCATGCTTCCATTTCCTTTATTTCTTCAATCCAAGTGAATTGCAAAGTTCTCCAAGAGTTCTCTAAGTGTGCAAGAGTATGAGAGAATGAGAGAGTGCTCCACTCAAAATTGTCAAAAAGCTAAACTAGCAAACGCTAAACCAAAAATATGTGAGCTAAGTCTTTGATTATTTTTTATTATTGAGGTCTTCTTTTTCTTCTTTTTCCTTATTTTTCCTCTAATTTTTGTTCCATGCAAATATGTGTCTCTTCACCTTCCTTTTCTCCTATTTTCCTTTATTTTCATAATTAAATGTCAATTTTTACCTCTTTACCTTTCCAGTGCATTTCCCAATTTCCATAACCATCAATAATCCACAAGTGATTCCTACTATAATGTTTTTCCCAACATTCAGCTTGGAATACATGCCCCATGACCTCGGTCTTATTTTATTTACATGGAAATAAACTAGGGGTTGTTGAAAACCCCTCCCCCTTAAGGGAACATCATCCTCAGTGTTCAATGATGCTTATAACCAACAAACACATGTTGCTCATGCAGCTTTATAACCTAGCTAAATGCAGCATTTACAACATACCAACTGTTGAAAACATGAACACTATATTTCTTATTAGATATTTATAATAGAACTCAATGTAGTATTTACAACATACTACTTATTTTAGCTTTATAACAAAACTCATTGCAATATTTATAATATGCATATAAATAAAAATAGACCAACACAAATAAATCATTTACAACTGCTCAACCAACAAATAAAGAAGGATAAAAGCCATGTGTTTGATCAACCATCTCTCATGTAGCTTCATTGAGCCCAAAGTGCTTCCATTGGACTTTAACCTACTCGATTACTTGGTTTCGGAGCATGAATTGTTTCCATTGCAAAATGAACTAAGGTCTAGTTGTAATTCTCCATCTAGTTCCACTTGCAATATAGACCAATCAATCACATGATTAGCATCTTGGAAATATCTCTTAAGTAATGAAACATGGAAAACATCATGGAATCTCATTGTTGGTGGAAGTGCAAGTTTGTAGGCCACTAGTCCAATCCTCTTAAGGATCTCAAAAGATCCGCAATACCGAGGTGCCAACTTGGCACATTATCCAATCCTCAAGGAGCTCCTTTTGGGCTTGATGTGCAAGTACACATGCTCTCCAACTTGAAACTCCTTGAATTCTCTATGTTAATCTACATAACTCTTATACCTCTTCTATGTCGCCTTCAAATTCCTTTTAATAACTTGCATTTCCCATTCCATCTCTACCAACATATTTGGTCAAGTAAGAACCCTATTCATTAGATCGCTCTAGATGATAGGAGTATTACAACTCTTCCCATAAGGATCCTCAAATGGACTCATCTTCAAGGACTCTTGATACCCATTATTATATGCAAACTCTACAAGTGGAATATACTCCTCCCACTTCCTCTATTGATGCATGACATATAACCTCAACATATCCTCATTAATCTTGTTAACCCTCTCTATTTTTCCATCTTTGTGTGAATGATAAGTGGTACTGAAAGCTAACTATGTGCCCAAGCTTGCAAATAACTCCTTCCAAAACATTGAAGTGAACTTGGCATCTCTTTCTGATATGATCTTCTTGGGAACACCATGAAATCTCATTATCTCCCTGATGAAGATCTCAGCTGCCTCACTAGTTAAATTAGTAGACTTCACTGTGATGAAGTGAGCTACCTTACTCAACCTACCAACCACAACCATAATGGAATCATGGTGTCTTAATGTTCTCGACAAACATGTAAAGAAGCCATGGAAATGAACTCCCATTTCTATTATGGAATTGGAATAGGTTGTAATAGACCATATGGATTCTCACAATCTTCTTTCACCTACTGACAATCCAAGAATATAACAACAAAATAAACCACCTCTTTCTTCAATTTTGGCCAATGATAGAACTTCTTAAATGTTGTCAAAGTCTTCTAATATCCTGGGTGACTTGAATACGTCTTTACATGAAACTCCCTCAAGATAAGATTCTTGTGCTCACCACTATCTAACACATAAATATTGTTCCTACATCTAACCAATACATCTATCGTGAGGTGATACTCCTCATCTCTATCACCTTCACCCTTTTCTTTCCCAACCTTCAAGATCTGCTCCTACAAATCTATCCCATAAGAGCTCACAACAGAAAGGTGATTCACTTGCACTCTTATATTAAGAGCATCCACAACATAATTCTCCTTTCCCTTGATATACCTAATCTCGAAGTCAAACTCACTGAGTGTAGCCAACCATATAGATTTCCTAACATTCAGATTAGGTTGGTCAAAAAAGTACCTCATTCCACTATGATCACTCATTAATATGAACCTACTGACAAGAATATAACATCTTCACATCTTCAATGCATAAATGATAGTTTCCAACTCAAGATCATGAGTCACATAGTTCTGCTCGTGCTCATTAAGCTTCCTTGACTCATAGCATACCACCTACCCTTCTTGCATCAAGACTCCACTAACTCCTTCCTTGTAAGCATCTACACAAACCACAAACTCCTTACTAGGATATGCAATCTTCAAAACTAGAGCATTTGTAAGAAAATGCTTCAATTGCTCAAAACTAGTTGAACACTCCTCAGTCCATTGAAACTTCTTCTCTTTTCTTTGCAAAGATGTGATAAGATAACCAATCCATTAGAAATCATTGATGAACAACCTGTAATAACGTACTAGTCCCATGAATGATCAGACTTCATCCACATTCCTAGGAGTTATGCACTCCATGATAGCTTTAATATTTTCCAGTTCCACTAATATCCCTTCCTTGGAAACAACATGTCCCAAGTAATGAATCTTAGGATGAAATAAATTTTACTTGCTAAGATTGGCATACAACTAATTCTCTCTCAATAATATCAACACTACTGCCACGTGCTCTACATGCTCTTTCTCATTCTTGGAATATATGAATATGTCATCAATAAACATTATTACAAACTTGTCTAGATAAGGACACAACACATTTTTCCTCAAACAAATGAAAGTGGTTGGAGCATTAGTAAGACCAAAAGGAACCACCAAAAACTCATAATGTTCATACCTGAAACTAAATGCAGCCTTGTAGATATCTTCTTCTTTGATGCGCACATGATGATATCCTGATCCCAAATCAATCTTTGAAAAAACTATTTTTCCCTTCAACTGATCAAACAAATCATCAATATGTGGAAAAGAACACCTGTCCTTGATAGTAATCTTGTTCAACTACCTGTAATCAATGCACGATTTGAGTGTACCATCCTTCTTCTTTACAAATAATATTGGTGCACCCCAAGGTGACACACTTGGCCTTATGTATCCCTTATCAAGAATTTCCTTAAGCTTCAACGTCAATTCCACTAACTCTAGAGTACTCATCCTATATGGTGCCTTAGATGTTGGTGATTCTCACAACATTAACTCAATAGAAATTTCCACTTCCCTATGAGGAGGAAACTCTAAAATATCTACAGGAAACACGTCATGAATCTATTATAAAACTAGATACTTCTTCAGGACTTCATCATCCTCAACATCCTTCCCTTTGTCACCTGAAATATGAACTGTAAACAATACACATCCCTTTACACAACTACGTTTTTGCTGCATAGTTGTAACTGTTGTCACTGATATAGGCTTCTTCTTTCACTGCAATACTCTTCTTTCCTCATCATCATCCAATCACTCAATATCGTTTTCATAGCAATCTACCTTAGTCTTGCGAATTGACAACCAATCCATGCCCAAAATCATACTATATGAACCCAAAGGATGAAAATTTAGAAGTGATGATGTAGATATACCATTTAGCTCAAATGCACAAGATCTCACCCAATGATGAACTCTTTTGTTGGTCCCTGTAGCCAACTGCACCAACCAATATTCTGCATCCACTTATTTATTCAAGCAACACGTATCCACTAAGTCAGGACTGATATAACTATAGTTAGATCCAAGATCAATCAAAATAGAAACAAATTGATCACAAATATTACCCTCCATCTCAATAATGGATGCATAATGATCAACCTACCTATTATCATCACTGCATAAATCTGAGGAATACTTTTCCCAACATATCCAATTGTTTGTGCCTCCTGAGCATTATAAATCTTAGGCATGCCACCTTCATACAATGGAAAATTTCTCTTGTGATGCTCTCCACCATGAGTCCAATACTACAAAGGTTTCCTGCCATCACCTTTGTTTGGCTCCTTAGGTTGAGACCCATGCCCTCTATCAACTACATTGAACCTCTTATAAGGTGCCACATTCTCCTTATCACCTTCATCTTGAGTTCTTCCTCACTTATTAGCCCACTTTCCTGTAGTCTTATCATTACCTTTCTAGTCAATCTTAGGCTCGGGATTAAGCTTAGAATAATCATTAAAATTCTTAAACTTCCCAATGACTGTGGCTCATCATACTCAATCCAATATTTAAATGCTAAAGGCCTTCCACTGATAAATCTTTGGAACTTTGTTTTCTCATCCTTCAGGTAAGTCACATACCTCAACAACTCCAGAAACTTAGTCATATACTCTTCATTTGTCATAGGCCCCATCTTCAACTCATAAAACTCTTTAGCCTTTCCATCATAATATCTCTTGGATAAGTACTTCTTCCTGAAGAGTCATTTAAATACATGTCGACTAAACTCCTCTATCCCAATGCCTCTGACACAGTTCACATCTTCCCACCAGATATTTTATTTTCCCTTGAGACTAAAAATAACTATCTTGGCTTTCATATTCTATGTATAATCATGCAATTCGAAAATATTCTTCATCCTAAGTAGTCATGCTTCTGCATCTTCTAGTTTTTTCACATCCCCTTCAATAATAGGAGGTTTGGATTTCTTGAACTCATCTAGAAAAAAAAAATTATCACTCCTCCTATAAGGCTAATGGTGTTGATGACCATGATGCCTCTCTAAACTAGAAATAGAATAGAACCCATAAGCACTACCTCTCCTATCAAGTGTGTCCAACCATCTATCACATTTGATTATATCATCCCTATCTAACCTATACCCTGATTGAGACCTGCTACCATATGCCCCATTCATCCTTTTATCCTACCCATGGATGATCCTCGAATGTCCCTGTCTCTACAGGTATGATAAGCTATGAAGGATGACTCGATTAACTTTTTCTTGTTTTTCCTGAGCTCTGGAAAGCCTTTCCTGTGCCTCAACCAACTTGTTATTATCTACCTTTCAACTTATGATTTTTTCCTTCAAATTTTTTAGTGTATCTACTAGATCAGGGGAATACTCATCCCCTTGCTTCTTAGTTTATCAATAAGGAGAGCCACATGAATTGTAATCCACTATTATTCTCATCATCTCTAATCTTCTATCTCTTGCAAATGTGCCATGTTAAATAAACCAAATAGAAACATAATAAAAATCACACCTTAGTGAAGTTCAGGGGAGGTTATTTCATCTGCAAAAATTAGTACAAATTAGAACGATATACATGTATATACACATAATTACATTAGCCTATCAACATCATGCATGATGACACAATTGCAATAACAACCACATGCATGATAACCATAACAAGAGATAACCAACATGCATGCATGCATGATGAACACATAGACAATTGAACATGCATGCATAACAATCACATCTACCCCAAGGTCCAGTGATTCAACCTCGCTCTAGTACCACCCTATAACGTTGGAATTAGAGGAAAGGTTGTAGGGAATGAAACTTGCTCTGGTACCAACCTATAACCACCTCACCCTACATTTACCCAAATTCATAAGCTTTCCAGGGTAAACATGAGACATGTGTCACGATGAAATGACCCACCCTCGAAGTTCCAGATATGGAAGTAGGGCTGACAAACTAAAAACTTATTGATGCCCCTCAGAAGCACTAGATGGCCTTGAAGTCATTCCAGAAGATCTGATGACCATATCTTGAGTTGGAACTGCTTTTTCACAAGCCTAAACCCCAAATTCACCCACAACACAACATACATGTGGTTATGAACCTATAACCACACACATAGGCCTACTTTCATGTGGTTATGACCCAAAAACTCTAGTTTAGTGCCATTAGTTCTGAGATTTGAGCCACTTTTCTACACTAGCCTCCACATCACTGTTAAGAGTTGTCTGTAACTTTCCATAATCATAATTAACATGAAAAAAATGCCAAACATTCAAACTTGAAGCAAGAACTTTCCCAAGATTCCCTAGTACTCATTAGACATTTCGTCAAACATATGGTAAACATATATTTTACAAGTCATGAATGCATATCTGACCATAAACTTCTGAATTTCATTTGAGAATCACCAAGAAGACTCCAAGCCCTCTCTAGATAACTATAATAACACTTGTTATACCATGCATTCATCAACCATTTAATAACTTATAAAAACATATCAAGAGTCATAGATAAAATAAATCATTTAACCAGCGTATAAACAAAATGGAAACCATGACAAATCAGCCATAAAATCCCAGACATAATCACTACAAGTGCTCATGGATTACAATACGAAATTATCACATTTTAACATATGAAAATGAAAACAAATTCAGGGACTTCCACGTACCACCCAACCATATATTGGGCTAAACTAAATAACTCTTTTATCCAATCACCCTCACACCACATTCCAATCATAAATGTTGGATCTCATGGCTTAAACAAAAACAAGCCAAACTAGGGATTTTAAAGTCTAAACCACCTCAATCCTCAGCCACAGTGATCTCACATATACAGTCAGGAAATCACTAACATCAACCAAATTAGTCTCTACCCAAGTTGTCCATGGCTCCAAGAACTAGTAACTCAACCCACAACTAACTTAGGGCTCTAGAGCTTTTGTTCCAACCACGAATCCTAGGACTAGTAACTCAAAACACAAAGCTCCATATCTCTTTTCCCAACTTGTGGATCAAAGAACTAATAACTCAACCTAGTTGTTCCAAGGCTTCCTGAGCATTTGTTCCAACCCACATCCATAGGGAACCTGAGCACCAATCAGAAAAACAAGTGGGAGACCCAAAACACCATGGCTATATAAGAAATGACAAGGAAATGCTAAAACCACTGTCAATCCAGGAAAATATCCATGTGAATTATGACACATAATCAAGGAATCACATGCATATACATGCATCTAGAAATCAGCAAGGAAATCACACATGCAATATGTTACCTGCAAAGTATACATGTTGTAGTTGTTGATCCCACTATCTCCTTACACTCCATTGCTTCCCTTTTCTTTCTTTCTCCAATCAAATTGAATGTGAAAGTGCTCTAAGGGTGTTATAAGTGCGCAATAGTATGAGAGAATGAGTTCTCCACTCAAAACTATAAAAAAAAACTAAACTAGAAAAAGTTGAACACAAAAGCTATGGATTGAGCCTTTGATGCCTTTTTATTATTGAGGTCTCCTTTTTCTTCATTTTTCCTCTAATTTCCCTTTCATGCAAATTTGTGTCTCTTCACCTTCCTTTTCTCTTATTTTCCTTTATTTTCATAATTAAATGTCAATTATTACCTATTTTCCTTGCCAATGTCTTTATCAATATACAGCCATTAATAATCCATAGGTGATGCCCACTATAATGTTTTTCCCAACATTCATCTTGGAATACATGTCCCATGATATTTGTCTTATTTTATTTACATGGAATATCAACGAGGGGCTATTACATTTCACCATTACTTTATTTGAGTTTGAGTGTGGCAGCATATGGATTCTACAATATTGAGTGAGAATCTATTACTGTAGCCTGGCAAGATTTGATGAGTTTTTTTTTTTTTTCAAAATCTTTGGTGAGTTTTTCTACACCTAAAATTTTTTAACTATATTTTGTTTTGATATATGGAATTATTTCGTGCAAATGATTTTCCACCAATCTTGGATAAATATTTTCTTCCTGCAACTTTGGTCTAGTTAGATAAGTTGTAGCTAAGTATCGACCAAAGTTTTTAGATCCAACATGACCACTTTTTTGAATGTAGTGAAATAGATTATATAATGAATTTGGATGGAAACTCAATTTTATGTGGAGTGCCATCACTTAATGTGACATAATTAATTAAATTAAAATAAAAAACACATCATAAAAAATTGATAGGAGTCATTGTCGAATCAATGCTCTCAATCTGTCAGGGCTCTTAATGGTTTCACATTGGCGAAATAATTTGTATTCTCAAGGTAGCAGAACAATTATATAATCACAACGAGTACATTATCTAAGATGCAGAATCCATTGAAAAATTCTCAAGGATGCAAAACAATTCTATAACCACAACATGTGTATGTTGTCTAGGACACAAAATTCATTGAAAACTTGAAGCAATTTGATGGTTTCCATGATCTTACCATTAATATGGATATATATGATATATATCCATTATATTAATATTTGTCATATGTAATGTGTAATAGAACCAAAATTTAAAAATGCTGACATACTTCTTACATTAAAACTATACATCTCCTTTATACTGTGTTCTAGAGAAAATCTTGGCACAATGGTAGTAATGTCTAGATAAGTGGGTTTGAATTCACTTGGTTGTGGAATTTAAATGAATTGGGATGTATGGGAAATACATGATAATTTTGAGTAATTTTATGACTTCCATGTTAATTGCATGCTTTCTTAAGCCCCGGGGGTAAGCTCAATTGGTTAAGTCCTTGTTGTTAAAGCACCTTTGTTATTGAGAGGTCACAAGTTCAATTCTCTCAACACTCTCAGGCTCAGGCTTTGTGGTTGAGCTGGTAAGAAGTGATCCCTTTGGGTAGATCTACCTAGTACAAATATTCTATGGAAATAATGGTCATCGATTTACAGGTTCCATGAACAACAAAAATAAAATAAATAAATAAATATTTTTGTGCCCTTGATCTTGCTTACTTGTGTCCCTGATGATGAGTGGTGTGACCAATCGAAATGTAGGACATCACTAAACCTACACAAAATGTTTACCAAGAAAATTATCATAAAAATAAATAATTGCATGCTTTCGTCATCAATTTCATGTTACATTTTCTTTAATATCCTCTATAGACTATAAGTGATTTCATGGAGCTTAATGGTGGAAACTCAAAATGTGATTTATGGGGTAAACAAGACATATTGGAGTTTTTGCTATAAATTTTCCTCTAGGAGGTTCCAAAGATCAAAATTGGACCATAGTGAAGGGAAATTCCATTGATCATATACTATTATATTCAAATATTGGTTCACTCTATTTCCAGATATACGATCTGAGGAAGTTAAACTTCCTGAATGCTTCATGAAATTGGTCATTTTTTGCATTTTCATTGTAACTTTTCTTATGGGAGGTTCCAAAGTTTGAAACTTGGATCATAATGAGGGGAAATCCTATGGATCGTTTGGTTCAATTTTCAAATCTTGATTCACTATAATTTTCGAAGTTATGTTCTAAGAAAGTCAAGCTTCTCAAATGCTCCTTAAATAAGGTTAGCTTGGAATTATTTCTATAACTTTGGTAGTTTCAGAGACTGAAACTTGGACCATACTTAGGGAAAATCCCGAGGAAAGTATGGTAGATCTTTGTATCTTGGTTCACTATATTTTTAGAAATATTCGCTAAGGAAGTTAGGTCTTCTAAATGCTCCTAAAATTAGACCTCAAAACATGTCATCTTGGCATTATTTTCATAACTTTCTTTCTGGTGGGTTCCAGACTGTGAAACTTGGAGAAGATAGAGAAAATATATCAAGTTACTTCTAGTAGAAATTGTATATTTTGGTCCTATATAATTTCTGAGATTTACTCTATCTAAGGTTGGGGTTTGAGATAAATAAACAGTGCACACAAACTATTGATGAAATTCCCCAACAAAATGTGGTTTTGTGGATGGTGATTAGACAATCTATGGGAACTATTTGATAAAATTCTTTAGAGAAAATGTGATGCCCCAAAACCTTAATGAAGGGTTAGGTATTTCGATGTGTTACAAAGTGGTATCATAGCTTATTGTTAATCTCATGAATAAGAAAAAAGTTTGATACCTTGTATCCATAATCAAGCATTAAGGCACCAGGTATGTTACAGTGCACAATATTTTGGGATTTATACATAATTTTAGGGTAGAAATTATATTCCCTCAAGGGAATCATAATGTTTTATTTATCTTTACAAGTCAAAATTTGTCTCTAAAACTTCTTAGGATCTATCCTAGATAGGTGCAAAATATTTTCTTACTTTCTATTTATACAATACATTTTTTATTTTAAATCAGGGCTTTGTATCGATTTATATTATCAAATTTTAAGGACTCTTTATTATAATCATGAATGTTTTTTTTAATGTTCCTATAGTCTTTATCATACCAAAGGGTTGGTCATTCTATTTTTCTTTTTAAACAACACCTCGAAAGAGAACTTGTTAATGTAAGTAGAGAGGATTGTCATAAAATAATGGAAAAGGTATTCAATATTATTATTATTAAATAGCAAAACTTTAATTTATTATTTGAATCCTTTAGAAAAGTATCAACTTTAGTTTTGTCAAAAATCAAACGCTTTTGGTTATTAGAAATTGGGGATGGAAAAATTTAGAGTCAAGGTTAAAATTCTATGGCCGGAGTCAGCCTCATGGTTGTTTAAGAGGTCAACATTTAGTATTTGGTTATATATGGGGATATTAGATATCACATAATATATTACATTTTTCTCAATCCCATGAATACAATTCATCCAATTGGATTTCAGCCACTTCATTAGATATTGCAAATTATTAGATCTTAAGAACTGTGGAGTTTGATTAGCTTGTTACTAAATAAATCCTTGACAAAGTATTCAAATCTTTTTTTGTACCTTCTAACTAAAACAATGTCCTCATCCAACCATAAAGGATTAGGCTTGGAATCATTACTTAAAATAATAATATAATTACTTGTTGTTTTACATTAAAGTATCATAGCAAGTGCACATTGCCCTCATTTCTCAGACTATAAATATCTTACTCTAAGACATTGTAAGGATAAATTTTATTTAGATTTTTTTTCTTATAAAAGGCATAATTAATATGCTTAAGAAAAAAAATGATATAAATCTTCTTAGCATTAATATCAAAAATATACATCTACTTGTAATGATTGAAATGGTCTTTCTTCTTTTTGTTTTCTAACATGTCCGTGACTTGTGGAACTAGCTTTTGGTCTAAGAAATGATGACCCAAGGACATCTAAGCCATTAAAGTCACCTAAAGATCACACCCAACCTAAGTCACACAAACCCTTAACATGGCCTCATTTTTTTGTTGCCTCCTCCCGACTACCATGAGTTTTGAACCTTGGCTACATTATGGAACAAAACCCTTGAAATCCAATCATGGTAGTAGGATTGGACGATTGAAATAATCTTTCTTGTGAAGCCTAATGTGAGAAAAAATGTTATGTTATATGTAACAGGCTCCAATCCCTTTGCAATAGGATTTCTTATTCCATATTGACCAAAATTCCTTCTAGGTTGATACCATAGAATCTTCATGTTCCCAAGCTTCGACAAGAAATATAAGATAAATTTGACTTGGAATCCAACTTAACATAAGCCCTTTACCCCATGGAAATCCATGATGGTTCCAGGAGAGGATCTAGAGTGTTCCAAATACCTATTTTTTATTATATTTATGGTCTCTAGCCCTAATAATAGCTTTTCTAGTCTTGATTATTATACATTATGCTTCCTTCATGACTTCTTTACCTTTTGAACTTCCTTTGTTAATTTAGCTCAGTCTTCTACCACAAGGCCTTCATTTATAAACATTCCCAACCTTTTTAAACTAGTTTTATTGAGTATGTCATATTTATAGTCATTAGAGCTTACCATAACATAAATTAACCTACCTTTTGCTCAATTATTTTTCCTAACCTCTTTGTGTCTAATATGAGGAGACAAATTGTTTCAATTTACACTTTGTTTTGTAATTATTTCTTCATTATTACTAATGCGTTCTCATCTTTCTTCTCTTTTATATGGGAAATATGACGCTGAATACTCATTTGTTACACCCATGCTTTAAGTCTATGATCTTATTCATTCCCCCTTCATAGATTTGATATCTAAACTACTTTCCAATGTGTATGTCTCTCTTTTAATTCAATTATGTTGTTAACTTATTTTTTTAATTTAAAATAATATTATATTTTTTCCTGTATTAATATTAAAACTTGCTTAATACATTTAATAAAAATGAAAAAAAAGAACAAAGTTCTCATCTTCCAAAAATTTGATGTAAAAAAGTCATATCTTAAAATCTAAAAAAAGTCTAACCTCATAATACTGAAAAAAATAAATTAGCCAAATAAGTATTTGAGTGGTCTAAGTTTTCTAGATATGAAAAAAATCATGAGTTTAAGTCCACAAAAATATCTTACAGAAATGTAATTGACCTCACAAAGCCCTAATAAATTCCAACATACCAATCATTATTCATCTCAACCACTAAATATTATTATTAGAATCAATCCAAAAATAACAACCATATATATTATATAAGTCGATAAGAACTTCACAAAAAGTACCTTTAAAAATGATTTGCTATCTTTTAAATAATTAAAATATCATAAATTTACGAATAATAACCTATTTTAATTTTTTTTGGCACTAGCTGCATTGTTTCTTTGGTCGACCAACCTCACTATTTTCCTTTTTTCATACATTAAACTATTTTTTCCTTTAGAGAACACTTTAGTCCTTAACCTTTAATTGTGATTCTCGTTTCTTCACTCTCTTTGGTTACATTCAAAACTTTTCTTTTGGAGCGGTTAACCTTTAATTATAATTATGACTCTTCTTTTTCTTCTTTTTTCACTTTTTCGTATTACTTTCCAATCTTCTTTCACTTTGTTGTATTATTTTAAAATTGTAATATAAAGTAGATGCCACACAAATATAATGCTTTGCTGTATTACTTTCCAATCTTCTTTCACTTTGTTGTATTATTTTAAAATTGTAATATAAAGTAGATGCCACACAGATATAAGCTTATTCGTAGCAAATTTCTACAATTAAATGGGAAAAAACTTTATTTTACCTATGATTTTTGTTTTTCCACATAGATTGTGTTTTTCCAATAAATTTATCAAGGATAATATGGCTTAAATTATAACTAAAGAAAACGGATTGTACATTTTATTATTTTTTAAATGTTAAATTAATAAAATAATAAAGAATTTATTAGAATAATTTAAAAAATAAATAAAATAAAAATAACTATAGATTTAAATGTTATCTATTTATTTCTATTTATGGATATCATTTTAAGTAGATTTAATAATTATTTTCTATTTATTTATGGATATCATTTAAGTGGATTTAATAATTAAGCATATGAATTTTGTTTTAAAAAGAGCCACGTTCAAATCTAGAAATAGAATATTTACACATTTATATATTTTATCAATTAAATCATTATATAAAAACAGATTCCTTATCACACAAATAAAATAATTTCATACATTAATTTAAACTATTTAATTTTTCCAATTTATACCCATACAAATCCATTATCCCCAAACTTTTTTATTATAAATCTATCTTTTCCCAGAGATGAATCTCTACTACTCCTCATCTTCTCCCTATATAAAATAAACCCTTTCTCACTTCTGTAAATATATGTAAATTGTAAATTTCAAATTAATACAGCTTCTTCTAGAAAGACTCACCCCTCATCACCCCTCATGTGAAAAAGTGAAGCCTTTGCAGCCTTTCCGTTTAGATATGTTATCATTGGTAGAGATTGATATTGTTCATTTGGAAACATGTTAAGAACGGATCATGGGTTGGATGACGACTCACGATTCCGTGCATATATTATCAGCGTTCATGGTTACAATAATGCGAGGTGAACTTTAGATGATGCAATGGTAAAGGTATGGTTGATGCTTGTGAGAGGCTTAATTCCAATGCCTTCAAAATCTTTTTCAAACCATATTTATTTTGATGGGCAGGGGGCTAAATTAACGATTTCTTCTTACCCATTGAAAAGTACGCAATCCCATATCCTATGATGCTATTCCAAGTTTCTTTTTTATGAAAAAATTAATGTTTTCGTAATCTAAAATTAATATAATAAATCCCATATCCTATGATGCTATTCCAAGTTTCTTTTTTATGAAAAAATTAATGTTTTCGTAATCTAAAATTAATATAATAAATCCCATATCCTATGATGCTATTCCAAGTTTCTTTTTTATGAAAAAATTAATGTTTTCGTAATCTAAAATTAATATA
>APFE030118564.1:111238-151486 GCA_000404065.3 Pinus taeda
GAGGTATTGTGTGATGTTACACCTCTGCATGTTTGTGATGTATTATTAGGCCAACCATACTTGTGGAGGCGACATGCTGTGTATGAGTCAAGGCCTCGCGCTGTCATTATTTCTTTGAATAATTCATTATACAGGATACCGGAGGTAGCCTCACCTACCACCACATCTTTGATCACTGCTAAGAAAGGCAGCAAGCTCATATCACAGACCAGGAAATTCATCTTTATGGTTCATTCCCAAAGTAAGGGGAAGATCGTTGCTACATCCATGACCACCGCAAAGGGTTCCTCCACACAGCAGCAGCAACAAAGGGATACAGTCATGACAGAACACAGGAACAACTTCTCCTCACCCATAGGGGTACCACCCAAGCTTCAGGTTGGAAACAAAGTCTGGTTGCATCGACAGAAAGAATGCCTTACCAGAACCCATCAGAAGCCTAGACCACTCCAACATGGTCCTTATAGCAGTACCAAGCTTGTGGGGAACAATGCTTTGGAGCACAACATTCCTCCATTCCTTCACCTGCACCAAGTGTTCAATGTGGACCATCATCGACCATGTTTCCCACCATTACTAGACACATCAGACAGTGCAGAACAAGTTCAGCAGATGGAGGAACTCAACTCAATGGGGACCATTGCTTCCTAAGGGGGGAGGAATGATCCAGGTGGATATTGGTGGCCACCTGCCAAGTCCATCTGGACCCCCATCATTGTCTCTTTCAGCATTTTTCAGTTTCCTTAATTGTAGCACAACTTACTATTTTTAGCAGTTTTTCGGGTCCTGAACTTCCGGAGCCGTTTTGAGGCCCTAAACGACGTTTTTTGGGGAATCCAGGGGCAACATGAGTCCATGCAATGGATCAATGTTGCCTGTTCCAACAATGGTAGTTCTCGGATAGATCTTTCTAACGAGCTATCATACCCGTCAAACGGAGATCGTATGCCAAAGTTACGACCCCGGGAAATTGATGTACCAATTTACCCAAAACGGGGCCCACAATTTGGCGTTTCATCTTCTAATTGTCGGTTTTGGAATGTGAAGGGTTTTCCATTGTTTCTTAATAATAAATAGGCCTTCGAGCCTCATTGTAACACAAGTACGGAACAGTTCAGAGACATGTAGCCGCACATCTCTTCTCAGAGATAAGCTACCATCGTCCTAGCTGGTTTATTTCCAATTCCGGTTGTAAGCATATTTCGGTATTTTCCATTAATGAAATGAAGTGTTATTTCCGCTGCATCTCTTTATTTATGGTTATCGCATCTCTGTATTTATGGTTATCTCTGTAATCTATTGCGTTCCTGTTTAAAATCTGGATCAGTGGGATCCTTTATTTTAGGTGTCTAGAGCTTTTCTCTTAGGAAAATTGTTTTTTTTTGCAACATAATCAACAAGGCTAGAAGGATTGAAATGAATTGCACCTTTAAGTATTTAAGGTCATATACCAAGATAAAGAGGAAACATTTTCTTGGATGGCTTAGGGCCCCAATAACCCAAGGGATTCAACTCACTCCAAGACAATAGGACTTAAGAGGGTAATAAAATATTTTACTTTATCATCATTTTGAATTCTAAAATTGTAGGTAGTTCTCACCGACTTTGGGACATTGAGACTTCAAAAGGCCCTATGATACTTCATCCCAATTTCCACAATATTTGGCTAGAATTGCTTGCAATGGGCCCTTCACCCTAATAGGAATTCAAGATAAAAATTTCATAGAAAAAGAGGTATATACACCCAAAATGAATAATCTTTCTATAATGGAAAAGTAACATGTGTTTCATCCTCACAAAATAAGATCACCCATCAAGAATATGTCACATGTCCATTGAAAAGTCCCTACTCACTGAGCAGTGGTGGAATCATGGTCAAGGGAAATATATTTTTATCAATAATTTTTAATTCTAAAATTTATGAAACAAGATATGGTTCTTTGGGACTTAGGGGTCCTTGGTAACATTATGCATCTCTTCCTCTCCAATATCATAAATTAAGGTGTGTCTCATATCCATGAAGCAATATCATGAAAATAGAGAACAATATGTTGGGTATGTGTTATATTCTTTGCATGGCTGGCTCCATATGCTGCATTATATCAAGGGGTTTATAGGGGGCAGAGCCCTAAATTTATTTATTTATTTGCTATTTTTGGTTAGTTTTTTATGTTTTTTGGCCAATGTTATTAACCCAGTATAATGTAATTTTGGTTAAGGAATATAAAATTAGTCAATGGATTAGGGTTTTAGATGCCACAATATCCTATATATTGTATTGTAAATGGTGAAGTTAATATCATGAGAGTTAGAGGCGTAACTCTAAACATTTATTTATTTTCTAAGTTAATGGTTTCCAACATGAAATCTTAAGTGCTATATGTGAACGTTATTGTTTACTTTTCTATTTTATAAAGAATGTGTTAGTGTCAGTGTTTGCATCCTTCCTCCAGTGATAAAACATGCTCTTACAAAACGATTTTAAGGTGTCAAGGTCAAATTTTGTCATTTCAGTGAGTCTTCAAGCAAAATTTGGTCACTACGTATTAGGTCTAGGTTTTGCTTTTACTCCTTTCAAGTTGTCCAAATGTTGGTCCATGTCACCATTCAGTTGAGTGTACCATCATTCAGAGGGTTGTCATCATCATGTCAGGTTCCAATGGGCCATTTTACACCTTTTTCATGCTTCAGTTGTGCCTAGGTAAGGTTCATTTCCCTCTCCTAGGGTTTTGAAGGTAATTTCTCTTAGATGGTCAAATCATCAGCAAAACTTGTATCCTGATGTTCATACACCTTTCTCTATCCTTATTGTACCTTATTAAACACTTCCTATCACTAATATCCCTTAAATTCCTCATTTTCCCACAAACCCTAGTTTCTTGCTACAATTTGGCAATTTTCTAGGCTTGGCCTGTGTTTTGCCCTTTTGGACCTCTTTCCCTCACTCAATATTTGAAATTCCACTTTCCCCTATTTCCTAATATCCCTCCCTACTTCCCAAAATTTCCTCAAGAATTTAGAAGCCCCTTATGTCCTTCATTTCCCTTCATTTCGAAAAATCCCCTGTTCCGCACATCCGGGTATGTTTTACTCAAATGATGTTTCTGAGCAAGGAAAGAAGAATTTGGAAAAAATGAGATACATTTTTGTTAAAAATAGGCCAAGGAAGAAAAACCTCCTTCACTTTTTACACAGGTGTCATGGTTTTAAAGAAATGTCAAAAATACAGCTACCTCAAGAGAATTGATGCACCTCTGAAGTGACCTTGGGAAAATCAAGATTTCTCCTAGATTTCTTGGCCTAATGACTTTCTTGATGAGTCAAATGATAACTAAACACAAAAATGTTTCTAATAATATATCATGAGATCAATTTGGGGTTGAGGAAGACCTTCAAAAGTTGACAGCAACAACACTTTTCCTTGAGGCAGTCTCATTTTGCACATTTTGACTAGTCTTGGGAGATTTGATTTTTGACAAGGAAAATGAACTCCATATTGAAAAATTCTAGTTGGGTTGGAAATAGATTCAATAAGCTTTCAAAAGAGCTATCCCATTCCCAATTTTGTCACCAGGAAGGCCTCCAAAAGTCTCCTGCAAAAAGGTGCTACACATGGAGACGGCGCTACGCATTGGGCAACCCTTTGTAGTGTAAAAAATGAACTGGCGTGACGCATTGAGATGGCGTGGCACATTGTGCTAAAAAGCCTGAAATCCATTTAAATCTTCCTCCAAAGACTCAAATTTCTAAATTCTTCATTGCCCAAGTAAGTTAACATCCCTCCATGACCAATGAATGAGTTACCTTGGTGTTTATGGTGATATAATGAGAAAAAATCAAAACCCTACCTCTTTAAATTTATTGCCAAAAACAGTTGCATAGGGTTTGCAAATTGTATGTTTTTCTGCTAATTCTGCTACTAGCCATTTCCCACTCCCTCACTCCTTCATTCCGTCAATCATTTTCTCCCTCTCTTTACATTCTCATCTACCCATTCCACATTTCCCATATCCCTAATCAACTAACCCTAAATCCCTAATCCCATTATCCCAAACCCTAAATATCATCCCCTAAACCCTTTCATTCCCTAAAACCCTACAGCTAGCATCAAACCCTCCCCTCATCAGTCCCACTCATCCATGGAGCTCAAAAACATGAAGGCAAAATCGACAAGCTGCCAAGAGGAGGAAAATCAGATTGACCACACTTGAGCAAGAAATTCAAGTTGATCGTGAATCTTGGCTTAAGAGAACAAAATTGCACTTTGGAAAGTATGCTAGAGAATGCTAACATGGAGAAAACAATGTTGAGGCATATGGCCTATCATTACATGGCGAGAAATAAAAGTTGCAAGGCAAAAATCAGAAGCTTGAAGACAAAGTTGAAAAGGGCATCGAGGGGGTGAAAGGAGCAAGGTAAACTTTAGATATTGGCTGAGGCTTCCTTGGCCCAACACAGCACTTGATGGAGAAGACTCGGCCCAAATTTCAAAAAATTTGGGACACTTTTTGCATTTTTGACATTTTTGGGCTAAAACATAGAATTTTCTACCCTATGCACCACGACATCTGGCACTCGCTTTTGATGGGAGCCTCCAAATGACAAAAACTCAGCATTTTTGGATTTGGCATGAAAAAATATTCTTTCCTACCAATGGCCAAGAAATTTTGATAGATTTTGAGACCTCAAAAAGGTCAAAAACACCCAAGAAAATGACCTTACTGCCCCTATTTTGACACACAGAAAGCAGTGTTGGGAGAACTCATCTTTGGAGGGGAAAATGGAGGCCAAAGTCAAAAATTCTACTTGTTCTGGAAAGTAGACAGGCAGACCTTTCCAACAAGCACATTTGGAATATATTTGGATACCGGGAAGGCCTCCAAACGTGGCTTCCAACAGGCACTATGCATGGGGAAATCAGTGCGACGCATTGGGGAAATGTTGCTCAGTTTGACCAAGAATACTCTATTTTTCACCTAATTTCTTGACAGTTTGAATTTTCTCCTTATTAATGTCAAACTCATGATGTAATTTAATGTAAATTGATGGATATTGATGTAATTATGTCAAATTTTCACTCATGGAGGTAGATTCATCTATCAAAAAGTAGTTTGCAACTGAATGAATCAGTTCCCTAGTTTCTAGAGGCAAGTTGTTCCACTGCCTAATTTTTAGTTCTCGGTTTAGAATTAGTTGGAATAGCTCCTAAACTTATGAGCTCGACCCTAGAGGCTAGGATGAGTTATTTTTTGTCTATATCTTGTGATTTTTCAGTCATTAGAATGGTTGGACTTTTGAGAAAACTTGGAGCTTTATTGTATACTCATATCAGCAGTTTTGGCTAAGGAATAGAGACCAAGGTTTGCAGCACTCTTTGGGATTCATGTGGCATTTTGTTTTGGTACAGTGCTCTCTTCTGTAATTTTGAATTCACTTATGTGTTATGTATGCCATTATTTATCTTCTTTCTTCTTAACTAAATCAAACAAGGGTAAAGGTAGAATCCATTGAAATTGCAGTGCTCTACCTAGGGTTTACTTTAGTTTTTGATGTTTTCAGCTATTTGAAGAGGATCCCTGGGTTTTCTTTCCCTCTTCAACTCCTCACCTGTCTAATCTCCACATCTCATTCAATCTGAAGTGCCAAATCAGTTGCCTACCTTGCCCCATTGAGACCTCTGCAAAACTGAGCCTCATTCCCCACACCCAAAATATGCCTTTCCATTAGAGCCAACAAAAACATCATTCTATTCAATCAAACTCTTTTACACACATACCTAGCCTAAAATCAGTCAACATATTAGTCATCTCAAGCCCTTATTGACCATATTTTTTGCTGAGATTGACTAGGCGAGAGCCCTCTCCTGTCCTGGTAGGGCTAGCTACCAAGTTAAGCATTGTTTGATGTTACCCTAGATCCTACCTTCTCAGCCTAAGGTAGATTTAGGCCCTAATAGAATGTCAATGTTTTCTTACTATAAAGCTTTAAAACTTACAATTGGTATTAGTGTGATTTTATTAGCTTTAGGAGTACACCTTTGCGGATAAGGGTTTGGATCATTTTGATAAAGAAAATTTATCTTAGGTCTGTGATAACCCTAGTTTCAATGTGAGCTATGTGGTGGTGATTCTAGTGTTGAAAGAGATTGGGGAGTATTTTTAAAACTAAGATTGAGAAATTTAATGGGAAACGTTTTGACAATCCTTAAGTAGAGAGTATATTGAACATGATAAAATGGTCAGCTACCATGTATCCCAAACCACATTAAGAAACCACATCCATTGAAGACATTTCATGTATCCATTAGAAAGTGTAATGTGCTTTCATCATTCACACCTCTAGATTTAAAAAATGGAAAAGGAAACTAGATTCCAATTTTGACAAGGAGATGCCTCATTAAATATGAATCTTGCATCCCATATAAGTAACACACATAATGAGAATTAATAGTGGATATGTTCTTCACATGTAACTACTTACATACTCCAAAAACAAATGCATAAATATTCAAATATGTTATCCTTTATGTTGAATTAACATTACTAAATATTTTTAGGAGTCACAGTAGGGAGTGGCAATGGAACATGTCCAATATGAATAAATGATCACTATTAGATTTGGAGTTAAAAAATGGAATTCATATGGCATCATTTGATGTTTACACATTGGAATTGGGCCATTCTAAAATATCATCCTATTTTAATTTACATAAATTTTAAAAATAATTTTGTAAAAGTTCTTATATTGGCATGCTTAGTAAATAAAAATGGTATATCTACTTCTTCGCATGCAAATATGTTGATATGTGTGTGATATTCATCTCTTTCCTAAGCATCAAATTAATAACATATATAAGATCATTAAATATAACATTTGTAAATTGTTAATTCTTAGGACTAATGGTAGAATTTATCCACACTTGTGATGATGCCAATATGCCTTTATATCAATGTTTATGGAATGAGGTGATGTATAAATATAGGTTAATTTGACATTAAGGGGAGGTATTTATATGTGACCCTTGACCCATAGTTCCTCGACTGTAACCTTGGAAAACAATGCCAATGATGTGAAGGTGTTACGTGTAATATTGACTTTGACACTAACAATAATTATGGTTCATGATTGTAATAGGCTTATCGTAGTGATAATTCATCATCATTTTTTATCTAGTATAGTCATGAATCATCATCATTTCCATGGTTGAAGTCAAGACTATAGATAATACTATTATAGACCACTACTATGGATCATTTGCAAAGGACAAAGTTAGACTATGATATGAGGATTGTATAGAAAACTACATAGAGAGAGAAATATAATTTCCTTCTGTACTTGTGAGAAGTTTTCATCACATTTATCCTATGTTTTTTTTCCTACAAAAATCAAATGTCATATGCATTTCCATCACGTATGTTTCCTTATTTAGTCATTTGGTAGTTTTTAACCTGCAATTAATTACTACAACCAAATTCTTAATAAAATCAAAATCATGTAATGAAAAACACACATTAACACAAAGACTTTACCTTAGAAACCCAAAATGAGAAAACCAACAAGAATTTTTCAATATATTCTTTTGTACAATATATATCACACAACATCCGTCCTAGATTAGAATACAATCATAGTTCTTTAATAAAAACTAAAAAGCCATGGGAAAAACCACTTTTAGCAAAATTGTCTGTCGAAAATTGCCAAAACAAATGTAAAAAGTTGCCACAAAAATAAATAAATAAATAAATAAAAAGTCTAGGGAACTACCCTTGAAGCCTTAAATAAGAGGACTTCCACACCCATGTAAACCCCCCAAACAAGGGGGGATGCCACCCTTCCATTTCACATCACACAATATATAGTGTCTGGGGATAATCGTGCAAACAATATAACACATACCCAACATTCTCCCACTTGTTGTTTCACTTTCACACAGGGAAATGCAAGGGTACATGATAAAAATATAGGGAAATAATGCACATTGTTTCTCTACACCAATAGAAATTATTAGTGCTCACATATTTTATTAAGCAATATGCAACATCCTTTAAAGTGTCCACTTTATCTAGTAGCATCATCTTCTCATCAATCATATCTCTCATTAATTGATATTGCAAATCAATTTGTTTTGTATTCCAATGATAAGCCAGGTTATTTGTTAGGATGATTGCACTTTGACTACCACAATCTATCCTTACAGCTTGTTGTACTAACCCAATATCTAAACACAATCTTTGTGGCCATATTTCTTCCTTAACTGCATGAGTGGTCGTCATGTATGCCACTGCAAATTGTCTTTTTCTCATCCAATTGACTGACCTTAAAATAATCTAAATATATACCCATGAATTTGTCTTACATTCCATTTTATTTCATGCAATTTATTTCATAAGTATGATAATCACTAAGCATTCTAAATATATCATACTATAGATAATCTAATAATGTACATATTATATTTGGATTTCGCAAGTTTACATACACCAGGTTGATAATAAAATGTAACAAGATTTATTCATATAAATGATTTGACATTCATAGGAGTTGATGCGCATTTGGATGCACCTCTACTTATTTTAAGGCATACAATGGGTGTCATTACACATTGTTTGAGGCATTTTACATATTTACAAGAATGTTTCACCATTAGAGGCTTAATGTGGACCCTTTGGCACATTTCATAAGCAAGTTTGCACCAACCTAGAGGAGAACCTTCCATTGGAGGAGATTATGAGGTGCCATGTGGTTTTAAAACAATTTTTGAATGGTCAAAACACCTACTTTAGATGAGTTCCCAACGTTGGAGTTGAATTCAGAATATTATTCTTACTTACATATATTTGACTTATTTTGGGGGCTACTTATTAATAGGAGAGGAAGTGTGATCATGATCTATTTGATCCTATCATTACTTAAAATGTGCAATTATTTCACTTTACCTAATTCATTTAGTTGGAAGTCATGCTCAGGATTTTTTAATTTTGGATTGATGTGCCTGTTAACATGCAGGTTGTCCCTAAGTCCCTGAAAGGGATACAACCGAGGTAACCACAAACCAATCTTTGGATTACAGGTTCTAGCCCACCTGTAATCAGAGAGGGCTCTCTCTTAATGATTTTAGTTTTATTGATGATGATTTTATGTTAGTTATTGGTTTCAAGGGGTTTTGTTTTTGTTTGGGTGGAAGGAGGTTACTTTCAAGTAGAGAGGCAATGCATAGTGTGACAAGTTTCAAACCATTGGGCATGGAGTCGTGGAGTAAGATTGCTGGTGCGTTTTCTTGGTCACAAGAGGAAAAAGGGGCAAGGTAGTTGCTCACGAAACAATACTTGAGGCAAATGAAGATGGATTGCAGGCTAAGAGATGAGAGGCAACAAAGAATCTCTCAATTAGGTTAGAAGAAGGAAGATGAACGAACCCTACCTAGGAGCAGCTAAGAATTCCCAAATAACAGTCATTCATATGTGAAATAGAGCAAATATGAGCCATAAGGAATCCATATTTATGTCTAAATCAAGAGGAAAACATTAAGAAGCCATAGAAACTGAGCATAGAGTGCAGGTAAGCAAATTCCAAACCAAACTTTTGTTCTGTGACTTGAGCCTATTTGAAATTGAAATAACATAGGTAAGGAACATTTATTGATTCAGAAAGCAGCACAAGATTTCCCTCATTCACTCTTCAGAGACATCAACAATACATCAAACAGTCCATTCTCCAAGCTTTCAGCAATCTTTGATTAAGTGAAACATATCAGATATAGAGCGAGACTCTCTTGGAGTGCATTAACCAACCCTCCAACCACCCTTTCTCAATACAGAGGGTTGTATATATAGAGAAAATATCTAAGAAATATTTATTACAGCAGATCTTAAACAGATCTGAGGGAAATGAGTGCTTTAATTTATCTTATCTTGAAGTAAATGCATGAAATATTTATCTAAGTGTTGCATTGGGGCAACTGCCCAAAAATGAGTAGGAATGTGTTCTTTGTTATTATGCGCTAGCCATTTATCATAACTGTGCATTGGTCTCTGCTCCACTGCTCTTGAGTGGCTATAATGTGCATTAACTGTGATCTGAGAGTCTTAAGTGGCTTCACCGTGTTCTTGGACTTTGATGGAGGCTTTTAATGTTCACCTGCTTTGATATTGTCGATCTCATACTCTTTGCCGCTTCACTGATACTCTTTGCCGCTTCATCTCCTATGATACTCTTTAATTGGTCAATTCGCTCCTTTCTTCTTTCTTTCAGGCAAAATAACTGTTGCAAACCTGCGTTGGACTAAGGCTTTCTATTTTGGCGCTAATCGTTCATCGAAACCTGCCTCAGATTTTCATTCCGGGCTTCCTAAGCAGTGATTTCGCCTTTGCACGCTTTTCTTTCGGTGGATGATGTCAGCATGACGTCAGCGGTGGGACCCAGTACACCGGGTGACGTGGCAAGGTGACGTGGCACGGGAAAAACGCCCATCTCCTAGACGCTAATCATCGACAGGTTCGGGAGGGAACAGACCCGCCCACCGTAGATCTAGGGCGCGGGCAATCGGACGGATGGCAGAACAGAGAAGGTGGCAGAAGGATAAGGGACAGGGCCTACATATATATATGGCGTGGATTTATTTGAAATGTCGATCACCAATATGCGATCGAAAACAGAGCATCGACGATGAACCATATCGGCAGCACACATATATTTTTGTTTTGTCATAGAAATACGCCGATCGGCGAAATCGCTATCGGCCCAAACTAATCGGGGGCACACTTATGCACTGTTTTGATACCTGACTCCCCTCCCGACTGCGATATCGCATCAGAGGGGGTCCAATAGAACCCTTTTGCAATCAGAGCATGGCCCACGGTAAGTGATGCGGGCTTTTATGATCGGAAGCAGAATTTTTGATGTTTGAAGGGATTTTCAAGGCATGGGAAGGGATCCGAGATTCATGAAAAGACGGTTTGAGGGGGGAAATGAGGGTTGTTGCTGAGTTTCAGATAAACTTAGCAATTCCCAAGTGTATTTATGGTTATATTTCAACCAGGGGGAGGGGATAAGTATATGGGGGGTTATTAACATAGCTTTAGTAGGGGAAGGGAAAATAGATAGGGAGTTACATAGTAGAATTAGTAGTCAACATCATGATGATGAGAAAAAGTGCTAAGTATGTAAATCTTAGGCTATCAAGGAGAAGTAAGAGTTGTGGGGGAAGTATGGACTTTCCTTGAGTAAAGCAGATCTTTACCAAGGCTACTAATATGAAGAATGATGAATCTGAGAGGTATCAAGCAGATCTTGACCTCTTTAGGTGAAGTTAGTGAGTGATTTGGGGAAGAGGAAGAAGGGGGGAGTTAGACATGCCTCGCTTGAAGTCCTTTAAATGGAAAACTTCCTCCAACTTGTGATCTAAATAGATATGACACTTTGAAAACACGAAATGGATCACATAGCTTGATTTCTGCAACCACAAAGCTACTTACCTAGCCTACTTACCTAGCATTTTTTCTTCTTTTGGTTTGGGTGCAGCTGAACTAGCAAACCCAGCTTTTCAACTTTTTCTCTTTGTCCTCCTATCTACATCTACCCTTATTCCATCCAGGGCCTCAGATTAGGCTGTTGAGAACCCTTGCTTCTCTACCTATCTAAGAATCTGCCAAGATTAAGATGTTTGCATAGATAATGATTCTCTATATTTTACAACAGGAAATTGAAACCTAGGGAGACCAAGATTAAGCTGTTTGGACCTCCTTTTAACTGAAAATTATTCAAAAATGGAATAACTCATCAAAATTAGAATACAACAATGGCACTTAGGCTAGCACACTCTCTTAGCATCCTTCTTTGGCCTTTGTTAGCAAATATGGAGCATTGCAGTATGCATAGTACGACATATTTGGCATGTAAAAATGTCGATCATGAAAGATGAATAACCTGCTGCAGCAGGAGGCTAACAGTGGTTCTACTTGGGGATGGCTTTTCCTTGTGAAAAGCCAAGAACAGCAGGTCAGACTACCTTGATTTTCCATTGTTGCTGTAGATTGAAAACTTCTTAATGCTAACTGTTAGATAATTGAAATTTTGGAGTGAGAACAGAACTTTCCCTCAACTGAATTGCTTGTAAACTGTGAAGCATCGCCTGCTTTCTTCTGCGTGCTCTATCATTCGGACTTTTACATAAAATGAAACAAAGTGCTGATATATACAAACATTGATGTACAGAAATAATACCGCCAGGTGATTCTCAACAAAAGGGATCATGATAATGCTTTAACATTCGGCCATTTACAGGGCCCTCTTCAGTTGTGTTGCCATCTACAGATTTTAGGAGATATGTGTTGTTGCCTTGCACAGCGCTAATAATGAATGGACCTTTCCAAAGAAAGTCGAATTTTGCGTGTTTTCCCTTGTCTTCTCTTCACGAGTCCCACCTTAGAACTTTGCTGCCAGCACATAAATCCTCAGCCTTAGCTTTCTTATCAAACATCCTTTTGAGCTTCTCTTGCAAAATTTGTGCTCTGTCATACACTTGCTCTCTGGTTTGCTGAAGATGAATGGTTTGATTAATTCTTCTTTGAATGTCATTTGGTTCATCCTGAATTTCCTATAACAGTTTGATAGAAGGAATGCCCAAAGATGAAGGAAATCTGGCCTCCATGCCATATACTAGCTCATAAGGGATCATCCCAATGGATCTCTTGGTTGAAAGTCTGTCTGCCCACAGGGCATTTGTGAGCTTCCTATGCCTGTTCTTTTTGTTTTCTTCTAGCACTTTCTTTATGATGTTGATGAGGCTTTTGTTGGATGATTCGGCCAAACCATTACCTTGAGGGTAGTAGGCTGTAGAGTGGCCCAAGGTAATGTGAAATTTATGACAGAAGTTGATCATATTTTTGGATGTGAAGGCAGCAGCGTTGTCAGTGATGATTTTCTCAGGGCAGCCAAATCTGGAAAGGATATTGCCCTCAAGGAATTGGATAATAGTGGAGTCATTGGCTTGCCTACATGGGATGGCTTCAATCCACTTGGTGAAACAATCGGTGGCTGTTAAAATCCATTTGTGCTGGAATGAAGAAGAGGGATGGATTTCTCCAATGAAATCAAAACCCCATTGTTGAAAAGGCTTTTCGGTTGAGATGGGCTTAAGGGGCAAAGGCAACAATTTTATTTTCCCTTCAAAGATTTGGCATTTATGGAAAGACATTAAAAAAATTTTAACATCGTCAAACAAGGAAGGCCAATAAAACCCAGCCCTTAGGATTTTATTAGTTGTTGATTTCCAATATAAGTGCCCTCCAAAATCTCTTGCATGAAATTCCTTGAGGACTTTGTCAGTTTCATCCAAAGTTAGGCAATTAAGGAAAATACCTTCATGATTTTTCCAAAACAGGGCACCATCTAAGACACAAAACTTTGATGCTTTCATCTTTAAAAATCTTTTTTTAGTCCTGGACAATCTTGGGGGAGCACACAGGTTTAACAATACAAAGCAAATATCAGCATACCATGGGGATTGTAAAAAGGTTTGACTGATCTGTGGAGTCGCTAGCTCCCATTCATTGTCCAGTTGGTTAATGTCTAAGGCTTGAAAATTTGTTTCGGACATTAGCTTGGCTAAACCCTGTCCCTTTATCAGCTTGGTGGGTTTTATCTCAATGTCATATCCAAGAATACTGGCAATCCACTTTCCTCTTTTGCCTTCTAGCCCCTCTTGAGTTAATATGTCTTTTACAACAGAGTTTGGGACATAGGAAATCACATGTGAATATAAAATATAAACTATGAAGTCTTTAATGGCCTTAACAAGAGCATACGCATGCTTCTCCATGATTTGGTACTTCAAAGGAGCATCTCTAAGGGCTCTGCTGAAGAAAGCAATTGGCTTCTCATTTCCTAGTCATCCTTTTGCAAAAGGACAATAGCTATCGTGTGATCTGAAGCAAAGGAAAGGATGATAAAATCCTTATCAAACTGCGGACTTGTGAGGACTGGTGTTTGAGTCAAGGCAACTTTGATACTCTCAAAAGCTTGCTTGGTTTCAAGAGACCATTTTACCTTGGCATCCTTTTTTAACATGTTGCTTAACAGTCTTATCAGTTCGGCTAAATTTGGGATAAAATCTCCTTAGGAAATTGATCTTTCCAAGGAATGCTTGCAACTCTTTTATGTTTCTTGGGTAGGGAATTTGGAGGATGGCTTGGATCCTTTCCGGATCAATTCTGATATTGTCTTTTGAAATGATGTGGCCTAGAAAGTTACCTTCCTCAAGGCCAAACAAGGACTTCTTGGGGTTCAAGGAAATACCATATTTCCTACATGTCATGAAGATTTTCCTCAAGTGTCTGAGGTGCTCTTGATCAGATCTGGAGAAAGGGTTTAAGTCATCAAGATAGTCAACAAGGACAATGATGTATTTCCTCGGCAAATGCAATATCCATTGCCCTTTGAAAGGTGGCACCAGCGTTCTTTAGCCCGAAAGGCATTTTAACATACTTAAATGTTCCCCATGGTATGGTAAAGGTTGTCTTGTCTTGGTCATCCGGGTGAACAAGTATTTGATTAAAACCTGAGAATCCATCTAGCAAAGAGATTCTAGATGACCCCACTACTCTTTGAGGATATGGTCCATTTTGGGAAAAGGATAGTGGTCTTTTAGAGAGACTTGGTTTAAGTTTCTTAGGTCTACACACAGTCTGATCTCACCTAATTTTTTCTTTGTGGGAACCATATTGGATACCCATTCAGAAAATCTAATGGGTGCTATAATGCCAGCCTCAAACATTCTTTTCACTTCTTTTTCGATCAAAGGGAGAAGGACTGGATTGATTCTCGATAGTTTTTGTTTGAAGGGCTTTTGATTTGGTTTTAGAGGGATGGTATGTTGAATAATCGAGGTGTCATAAGAATTCAAGTCCTCATAACTCCAATCAAATACATCTTGGAACTCTTTGAACAAATCCACATACTTTGGTTTTTGATCAGGTGGCATATTTTTGGACAATTTAATCATTTTGGGCTTCTCTGCTATCCCTATGTTGTGTTCTTCTATAGCAACATTTAACGGCTTCATTCTTGGCTTTTTGGGCACATCATTATTATCAAACATGCCTTCGAATGGAGTGAGGCTAGTAGGCAAAAAGTTATCCTTTAGATCAATGAACTCAGCCTCTGCTTTGGCTGTTTCATCTAAATGCATTTGTTTCAGCTCTTCTATGTTCGCATTGTCAAAAACAGTTGGGTTAAAGATTTGTTTTGTTGTTGCAGCTGTTACAGCCTGCTGATTTTCATTTGTTTGCTGTTGGGAATCATTCATGGCATCCATGTCAATGTTTGAATTTGAAAACTCATGCTCAAGAGTGAGGAAATTGTTAATCTAAGCATCATTTTCAAACACTTTCCAATCTTTAATATTGTTAGGGACAGCGGGCCTATGTTTTACCTCAGCAATGAAATGGTGATTTGGCTCAAAGGGAAGCTTGCATGTACTAGCAAAAGTGGCTAGGATGTGTGCATGTACGTTATGGTTTCTAGAAATCTTAGCAAGATGGGATTCGGTGAAGGAATTGAGTATTTTTGTGGCAGCAGTCCTGTAAGCTCTCAACCTATTGTCATTGGTAACAAAGTTGCCTTTCATTTGTTGTATGATTAAATCGGAGTCACCTAGAATGGAAACTTTTGCAGCCCCAAGAGCTTTGATGAGCTTAAGGCCTAAAAGGAGGGCCTCATACTCTGCCATGTTGTTGGTGCATTTGAAATTCAATCTATAGGCACGACCCTCTGCATGGTTGTTTTGGGTATTATGGATCCATACTCCTACCCCTGCTCCTAGCTTATTTACTGAACCATCAAACTCCAAATACCATAGGATTTCTTGGTCTTGGCTAGCATTGGGAGTTGAAATCATTATCAGAGTGGGAAGTTTCGAATTTTCTGTTTCGGGAGGTTCTTCTTGTGTGTTGGTTACATTGATTGTTTTGCCAGTTTTTTGGATATGGGTAGCCGATTCCTCACTTACACATGCTCCTTGTTCTAAATCCGAAGGCTTATCACCAGTTGGGGGATGATCATCATTATTGAACAAAATAAAGGAATCCATATCAGAATGGATTGAGTAAATGGGAAAGTTTTGGGGCTTTTCCTCACTACTCACCACATACTTCATCAGTGTTTCTCTATACAGTCTCTTTAGTTGCCCAAAGATTGAAATAGTGGCGTGAGAGAGGTCTAATTGAAGGGATCCTTGGAGTTTTGCTCCCCAAGATCTTGATAAGAGCATCCCATATTTTGGTGGAATGTCAGCAACCACCACGTCCATTAGAATTGTTTTGTTGGGATATTGGACTAAAGACACACATAGATCTTTGATTAAGCCTAAACACTTGACCTGACTTCAGTCAAAGGAGAAAAGGTCTTTGTAGGGTCTTGTGACGTCAAGGTTTAGTTTTTCCATTACAGCTTTGGGCATTAGATTGAGTGAGGCCCCTGAATCAAACATAGCATTGTGCAAAACTTTGTCATGTATATGTAGGCTTACATAAAAGGGCAGAATAGCTCCACATGTTGGTTTTCCATTAACCTCATGGCCGAATAACAGCTCAGGTGTATCATCTAAAACATTGACATCATCCTTGATCTCTGGAATATGAAGTGATCTTTGGATTTGTTGCCTATACACATCATGTTTGGCAAGCTCAGAGAGGGGGATGGAAATCTTAAGTTTACTTATTTCTGCTTCTAAGTTAAATGGTTTCTCCAATTGAGTCTTTGTGTTGGCAGTGGCATATTTTCCCCTTTCAAGTGTATTTTCTGTGTTTTCTTCTTGATTATCAGCGTTATGGTGAGTGATACTTGGCAGTATTTCTGACTTGGGAAGGTTTTTAGGAGTGATGTTCAAATATTCTTTTGAGGAAGAAGGAGGCGGAGGCTTATCAATAAAAGGTTGTATGTTTGTTATGTCTACCATAGTTACTTCCTGCAGATTTGGGACAGTCTCATCAGCCGATTCTGTAATAACAACCTTGCCTTTAATCTTCTTGGGTTGTTTTGTTTCCTTTTGTTTGACGGGCTCGGGCACCTCAATTGTTCTAGTCCTCAGTTTATATTGCTTATGCACCTCATACACAGCAAAATCATAGCCTTGTTTGAAGTCAAAAGACTCTCCAGACTTAGTCTGAAATTGATTTACATCATGGTAGTCTTGGTCTTCTTGAGTCAAAAAAAATTGTTGCTCATTTTTCCAATCTATCAAGTTCATGTGAGTCTCCTCTGTTGGCTCACTGGATGTGGGTGCTTCTGTGTAGTTTTCTTGGAAAGGAGGTCTTATATCATGGTCGGGGCTAGACCTACCAGCGTTTGTGTTCTGGGTTTTCTTGAAATTTGGGTTCCTTATGGTGTTGGGTTGTTGTCCTTCCCATGATGATTTCCTCTCAACACTCTCCACTCTATCTCCCAACCTGTGCATGCCACTGATAATAACATCTAGTTTGTGGTCTAAGGCTGAGGGTTCTTCCTTGAAGGTGGTTCTTCTTTCGTTTCTAGCTCTATTTCTTTTGGCAATTATGTTTGCTTCCACACTAACAGCAACATTTTGCATGTCTGCAAGGCTTTGAGGGGCTCCTTCCCTTAACTTATAAGCCATATCGGTATCAAAACCATCAGGGAATTTATATAAAGCAAGATCAGGCGGAGGCCTAAGGTTCTATGGGATTGCATTGTAAACATTGTTAAACCTTGCGCAGTAGTCTAACACAGCCTCCTGAGGGCCTCTTTTAATGGTGTCATATTCGGACAATATGTGCAATGGGTCTTTCTTCTTCTCCCATCTACTGATAAATGTCTGGTATAAGGCTTATGGGTTTGCTACGGAATTGGTTGGGAATGCTCTAAACCAAGGCCTGACATCACCTGTCAAACTTTGGACAAAAATCTTCATTCTCACAGCATCATCGTCAATCTCATAGCTCTCAAAGTAATCCTACATTTTCTTTGTATGCTGAAGGGTTGTGCAGGCACTTGTGCCATCAAAGTAAGTTATTTTAGTCTGGTAATCCTGAGGCATAGCCCCGGGATTTGTAGGCAGCTGCAAAGGGGCATATCTATTAGCCATATTCACAGGGATAATTGGAACAACAGGGATAAACGGAACAACTAGAACAACTGGGATAATAGGAGTAGTAGTGGTAGTATGTGTAGTGGATGAAGGTGTGGGCGAGGTGCTTGGAGAGGTGAATGATGAAGTAGGGGATGAACGAAATAGAACTTTGACAGGGGTCAGAACACTTCTTAGCTGAACTTTCTCGGGACTAGAATCAGCTAAATCCTCTCTTCGCTCTAGCTTCCTGAGGTTTCTTGAGATTAAATTTGGATTTTCAGAAGTAGCTGGGGGCTTTGTGTCCGGATTTGACCTTGTATAATGTAAATTCTTTTTGGGAGCCAGCTTCTAGCTTGTTTTGTTGAGGAGTTTTCTAAGAATATTGGTTAAACAAAAACTTTCTTAAAGGTCAGATTCTTCCTCAGCGGAGTTGTCCGACTGGACTTGTGAGATTATCTGAAGATGTCCCCAGTGGAGTCGCCATTATGTTATCACTCAAGTTGTCCCTAAGCCCCTGAAATGGATACGGCCGAGGTAACCACAAACCAATATTTGGATTACAGGTTCTAGCCCACCTGTAATCAGAGAGGGCTCTCTCTTAATGATTTTAGCTTTATTGATGATGATTTTAGGCTAGTTATTGGTTTCAAGGGGTTTTGTTTGTGTTTGGGTGGAAGGAGGTTACTTTCAAGTAGAGAGGCAATGCATAGTGTGACAAGTTTCAAACCATTGGGCATGGAGTCGTGGAGTAAGATTGCTGGTGCGTTTTCTTGGTCACAAGAGGAAAAAGGGGCAAGGTAGCTGCTCACGAAACAATACTTGAGGCAAATGAAGATGGATTGCAGGCTAAGAGATGAGAGGCAACAAAGAATCTCTCAATCAGGTTAGCAAAAGGAAGATGAACGAACCCTACCCAGGAGCAGCTAAGAATTCCCAGATAACAGTCATTCATATGTGAAATAGAGCAAATATGAGCCATAAGGAATCCATATTTATGCCTAAATCAAGAGGAAAACATTAAGAAGCCACAGAAACTGAGCATAGAGTGCAGGTAAGCAAATTCTAAACCAAACTTTTGTTCTGTGACTTGAGCCTATGTGAAATTGAAATAACAGAGGTAAGGAACACTTATTGATTCAGAAAGGTGCACAAGATTTCCCTCATTCACTCTTCAGAGACATCAACAATACATCAAACAGTCCATTCTCCAAGCTTTCAGCAATCTTTGATTATGTGAAACATATCAGATACAGAGTGAGTCTCTCTTGGAGTGCATTAACCAACCCTCCAACCACCCTTCCTCAACACAGAGGGTCGTATATATAGATAAAATATCCAAGAAATATTTATTACAGCAGATCTTAAATAGATCTAAGGGAAATGAGTGCTTTAATTTATCTTATCTTGAAGTAAATGCATGAAATATTTATCTAAGTGCTGCGTTGGGGCAGCTGCCCAAAAATGAGTAGGAATGTGTTCTTTGCTGTTATGCGCTGGCCATTTATCATAACTGCACATTGGTCTCTACTCCACTGCTCTTGAGTGGCTTTGATGTGCATTAACTGTGATCTGAGAGTCTTAAGTGGCTTCACCGCATTCTTGGACTTTGATGGAGGCTTTTAATGTTCACCTGCTTTGATATTGTCAATCTGATACTCTTTGCCGCTTCACTGATACTCTTTGACATGAAATTTGGCTTCATCTCCTCTGATACTCTTTAACTAGTCAATTCGCTCCTTTATGCTTTCTTTCGAGCAAAATAACTGCTACAAACCTGCGCTAGACTGAGGCTTTCCATTTTGGCCATGTTTTCTTAGCGATGCGCGATTAGCACTAAGCGCTAATCGCGCATCAAAAAATGCCTTAGATTTTCATTCCGGGCTTCCTAAGCAGCGATTTCGCCTTTGCGCGCTTTTCTTTCGGTGGACGACGTCAGCATGACGTCAGCGGTGGGACTTAGTATGGAGGGTGACGTGGCACGGGAAAAACGCCCATCTCCCGGATGCTAATCATTGACAGGTTCGGGAGGGAACAGACCCGCCCACCGTAGATCTAGGGCGCGAGAAATCGGACGGATGGCAGAACAGAGAAGGCGGCAAAAGGATAAGGGACGGGGCCCACATATATATATGGCGTGGATTTATTTGAAATGCCGATCGCCGATATGCAGTCGGCAACAGACCATCGGTGATGAACCATATCGGCAGCACACATATATCTTTGTTTTGTCATAGCGATACGCCGATCGACGAAATCGTTGTCGACCCAAACCAATTGGGGGCACACTTATGCGTTGTTTTGATACCCGACTCCCCTCCCGACTGCGATATCGCATTGGAGGGGGTCCAATAGAACCCTTTTGCAATTGGAGCATGGCCCACAGTAAGTGATGCGGGCTTTTATGATCGGAAGCAGAATTTTTGATGTTTGAAGGGATTTTCAAGGCATGGGAAGGGGTCTGAAACGCATGAAAAGATGGTTTGAGGGGGGAAATGAGGGTTCTTGTTGAGTTTCAGATAAACTTAGCAATTCCCAAGTGTATTTATGGTTATATTTCAACCAGGGGGAGGGGATAAGTATATAGGGGGGTTATTAACATAGCTTTAGTAGGGGAAGGGAAAATAGATATGGAGTTACATAGTAGAATTAGTAGTCAACATGATAATGATGAGAAAAAGCGCTAAGTATGTAAATCTTAGGCTATCAAGGAGAAGTAAGAGTTGTAGGTGAAGTATTGACTTTACTTGAGTAAAGCAGATCTTTACCAAGGCTACTAATATGAAGAATGATGAATCTGTGAGGTATCAAGTAGATCTTGACCTATTTAGGGGAAGTTAGTGAGTGATTTGGGGAAGAGGAAGAAGGAGGGAGTTAGACAAGCCTCTCTTGAAGTCCTTTAAATGGAAAACTGCCTCCAACTTGTGATCTAAATAGATATGACACTTTGAAAACATGAAATGGATCACATAGCTTGATTTCTGCAACCACAAAGCTACTTACCCAGCCTACTTACCTAGCATTTTTTCTTCTTTTGGTTTGGGTGCAGCTGAACTAGCAAACCCAGCTTTTCAACTTTTTCTCTTTGTCCTCCTATCTATATCTACCCTTGTTTCATCCAAGGGCTCAGATCAGGCTGTTGAGCACCCTTTCTTCTCTACCTATCTAAGAATCTGCCAAGATTAAGCTGTTTGGACAGATAATGATTCTTTATATTCTACAACAGGAAATTGAAACCTAGGGAGACCAAGATTAAGCTATTTGGACCTCCTTTTAACTGAAAATTCTTCAAAAATGGAATAACTCATCAAAATTGGAATACAGCAGTGGCACTTAGGCTAGCACACTCTCATGGCATCCTTCCTTGGCCTTTTTTAGCAAATATGGAGCATTCTAGTATGCATAGTACAACATATTTGGCATGTAAAAATGTCGATCATGAAAGATGAATAACCTGCTGCAGCAGGAGGCTAACAGTGCCTCTAGGGAGTAAATAGAGATGGGATGAGCATTTGTTCATGTTTCAAGTTGATCATGTTAGCTAATTATAATTTATATTTCTAGGTATTAAAGTATCAATGTATTGATATTGCATATTTTGAATATGGCCTAACATTGAATGACCTAATAATTAGTCCAAAATAAGAAAAAATTGTGAGAATTCTCACTTGTGATATCATAGAAATTGAGATATTTGGTAACTATAATATTTGCATAATCCTGAAGTTATAATCCAATGCTTCTTATCCCAAATATACTTATACTAGGAACAATGGGAATCAACCAAATATTTAATTCATCTCTAGGGTTCTAATTGAAGACCATCATTAAAATTATCCTACAAACCTTAGAATATGCCCACTCATGGCAATAATATTGACACTACATAAAATTGAATGATGATGCAATAAGTGTTAATGCATTCTAACATATATGTATAAACACCTTCATAACATGGGTGACCATGATAAGACACTGTTTTATCTATATGTGGAGCTAATTTATATACCAACATAAAGGGGTATTTAAATATCATGTATCCAGTGGCTTTAGTTGTGGTACCATATACCTTCATTGGGTTGCTACCATCTGTATTAGCTTACCCTAAATTATGAAGTTATAATTTATCATTTGAGGCTTCAAGCTTGAGGAACTTGCTAAAATACAATGTAACAACAATATTAAACTCTTACTTTCGTAAAATAAATAAATTCATTAGATGTTAAGGGGAGAATTTTACTATGAAACACTTGACCCACAATGCCTTAATTCAACCCTCTAAAAAATATTACCAATCATACAAATTAGTGTTGCATGATAATATTGTCATTGACCCTAACAATGGTTATGATTCAAGACTATTCTAGCTTGACAAAAGTGATGATTCATTACCATTGTGTAATTTTTAAACCTTTAAAGTGATAAAATGCATATATATTCTTAAGGAAGTATAAATAACAACAATGGCATACACAAAGTACATAGAGATTAACCTTATAAACTCTTAATCAAGAAAAACAACAAAAAAAACTTAGAGTTGCACCTCTATCTCCTTCATTGTATTATCTTTTACTATACATAATACAACATTTAGGTATTCAATAGCTCCTAAAAACCTAATTCATTAAATAAAATAAAACTACAATACTAATCCTTAATTGGGATTAGATCACAATGGGTCAAGATATCATTAGATAAAAAAACACAAAACAAGCTAAAAATTAACAAAAAACAACCCCTAATTGTTTTTTCATGTGAAAAGCTCCCACTACATTGGGCGGGGGGGAATAGTTGAACCCCATGATCCCCATGGTCTACCTAATGCATTTGAAAAATGCATGATGATAACCATGGAATGAATATAGTGCATTGTCAACACATTTTTTAACTACTACAATCATGAACTGTCACCATTGTTAGGGTAAAAGTTGAGACTACATGCAACACTATTTTGTACCACTAGTATTCGTCATATGTAAAGTGGAAAATGTAGAATTGGTAGACATGGATTGCATAAAAAACTACATAGGAAAAGAAATATAATTTCCTTGGGTACTTGTGAGAACTCTTTGTCACATTTGTCCTATATTTCTTATTTTCTACAAAAATAAAATGTGGAAATCATTTCAATCACTTATATTTCATATTTTAGTCTTTACTATGTGCATAAGTGAATACATATATTTTAAGATGATAAATATTAGTGGTAGCATAGATCCATTCATATCATCCCAATAAATATTAGTAGAAGCAGAAAGAATATTATATTAAAGGATAAAACATTAATGCCAAAATCATTCTTACATACTTGGAAGACAAAATTTCATCAAATTTTTTGGTGGACTAATTTATTGTATATTGGATGGTGAAAACCTCAGGTAGTGTAATGGTTTGAGCTAACCATGATGTGCATAATTATTGTTACCACATGATAACACATGATTATTTTTTCATTTTTCGAGGAACTATTTTCTCAATCAGCGTAGTGGAAGGGTTGTGAATCCTTTGGAGATAAGTGTTAGTTGTATGTCACAAGTAGAATAAAGGAGCACACATTTGGGTTTGATCCTAGCATGGGAATCACTCTTGGTTGATCAAGGTAGTAAATTGCTATTATGGATGAGTGTGAGAATTCACCCGAGACTCAATTCATATGACAAATTATCGTATTATTGCATAGTTGGAGGAGTTTCTACACATTTGGATGGGCTTCCAAAAATTTGAAGGAACCTCTACTTATTTTAAAGTATATTTTACCCTTGAGGTTCCTTTGGGTGACATTACACATTGTTCAAGGTACTTCACATATTTGGAGGCTTGTTTCACCATTAGAGGGATAATGTGGACACTTTGGCACATTTCAAAAGTAACACTGAACTCAACTAGAGGAGAACCCTCATTTTGAGGAGGTTATAAGGTGCCATGTGGCATTAAATCAACTTTTAAAGGCTAAAATAGTTGTTTTGGAATAGTGCCCAATATTGGACTTGGATTGTGGACCTTAGTGTACTCTTATTATTTAGAGATATTTAACTCATTTTGAGGGCCATTTTTAGCTAGGAGAGTTGTGGCCATGATATATTAATCCTATAATTCCTTAACATGAGTAATTATATAACTTTACCCAATTAATTTAGTTGGAAACCATCCAGCTTGGTGCTTTTAACTTAGGATTGTCTTACTTTTAGGGAATAGCTACATGAGATGATTTCATTGTCCTATGTGGTAGTTTATCACATCGGTCTCATTAATTTTTAAGTATCTAGGCATTAGGATGAAAATGGATGAATATTTCATATTTTGAATGTGTTTTAACATTAATTAACCTAATTCTGACCTGATAATTAGTCCATAACAAGAAAATTTCATGAGAATGCCCAATTAGGCTATAATAGAAATTGAGATGTTTGGAAAATATAACATTTGCTTAATCTTGTTGTTATAATCCAATGATTTTTATCCTATAGTTACTTATACTAGAAGTAATAGAATTCAACCCAAGATTCAACTATTCTCTTGGAAGATAAATGAATACCATTGTTGAATACTTTTAGAATTAATCCATCCCATGAAATACATAATGAAAATCAACAAAAAAAAAATGATGCAATAAATTGTAACTTATGCTATGATATGTTGTAGTCTACTTGTTCTCCATTTTGGAGCTTTCTCAAGCACATTTTCCTGTCGAATTCACCAAAAATGTGAAGTTGGGTTACACTTTCGGCCCTTTTTTGAGAAAAAACATATCACTTTTAGAAGTTTTTCAACTTTCGGTAAGCAAAATAAATTCATGTTTAGAATTTAATTTTATAGTAAAAAAAAAAAAACTTGTCAGAAATTTGATTAGCTTTCCATTACTTATATTTTAAAATTATTTTATTCAAATTTGATATGTCAATGTAGAAATTGTTTGACTGTGTGTTCTTTAAAAATCAAGAAGTCAATAAAAAGTCATGTTTTTTGGCCTCAACATATTCCTTGTTAACGTTGGGTTTTTGAAAAAAAATAAATGCGTTGCAACAATCCAAACAAACTCTATTTTAGTATGTATGCATTTACGAAGTCAACAAATGCATATCATAATTACTATAATTTTTTGAATTGACCAATATGAAAAAATTGTGTATATTGAAGATGTTTAACAAAGAACCATGTTTCTCATCATATTTGTTAAAAAACAAAAATTCTAAAAACTACCCATTAAAGAGGATGAACTAAAGTAATGCACCACAAATTTTCCATATTTTTTTATAGTGTATTTTGGAATATACACAATTTTCATTTCACTTAATCATATTGACCTTTAAAAAAATTTTGCAAACATTTTACTAGAAAATTATTTGAAATTAGTAAATATCTATGAAGTTCCATAAAATTTATATCCAATTAAAGTATATTCAATTCTATTTTGGTGTTGGTTCTGAAAGTATATTCACTATATTTGATGGAGTTTAACCATTCCCAAATTGGAGAAGGGTGAACAAATGTGAACCAACTCTGGTTGATTGTAGAGTTGCAGGTTTTCGGCCGATTTTATTTTTTTTGGTTGAAAGTAATAATTTTTTTGGCTGAAAACTAATTTTCCCGACCAAATGTTAAAGTTAGCGAAAAAAATTGTCTGAAAACCACTTTCCGTTTTTCTATTTTTCGTGAAAATAACATGGTGTCACCATCTGATGGTGACTGTTTCAGTTGAAACCTATAAATAAACTAGGTTGAAAAGTCATTTTCTCACTTTCCTACCACATTTTCCATATGCAGCTTCTGGATAACAATTTTTTTTTGATCTAGAGTTTGGATAGTAAACTTTTTTGGGCTAGATTTTGAAAGTGAAATTTTTTTAGTAACAAATTTTTTGAATAGCTAAAAAACATTGTGGATAACATATTTCCATGTGCAACTCAAGGATTAGTTGGAATAAAAAATTTGAGTTGTAAACTCTTCATAATCTAAGTTCCCTAGGGGTTTCTAGGAGTTGAATCCATTTTGCATTCAAAAACACATTTTAAAGAATAAAAACTCATTGTCACCAAAATTTGTTTCACCAAATTTCAGCCAAAAAGTCCAAAACATAGAATAGTCAAACAATGTCATACTATATATGTTTAAACACTTGCACAGCATGGGTGACCATGAAAGTACAATCATTTATTCATGTGTGGATATAATTCTATAACTATATAGAGGGGTACCTAAAGATGTGGCATCAAATGGGTCAAATTGTGGTACAAGATACCCCTATGGTGTTGATAATGTCCTATATTAGTGTGCCACCCCTTTTTATTTTCCCAATTTTGTGATGTAATCTATAACTTATAATGTTGGGGTACTATCATTAATGCAAAGAGTTTGAAACTATATGATGTGATATAATGTTTAATTTTATTAATTCTAGTGCTGAAGGAAGTGGGAGAGCCAACAAATTATGATGCCTTGAGAGGAAAAATTGCATTGATTTAATTTTCCCTTTTGATTAGATGGTTAATCTTCCTAAGAGGCTTCTAGAAAGAGTTGGGAAGATTAAGGTTCAAGGTGTGATCATAATAAAAGAGGAAGGAACAATCAATAGGTTATTATTTCTTTAGCTTTAGCTTTATATAATTATATACCTATATAGAGGGGTACCTAAAGATGTGGCATCAAATGGGTCAAGTTGCGGTACAAGATACCCCTATGGTTTTGATAATGTCCTATATTAGTGTGCCACCCCTTTTTATTGTCCCAATTTTGTGATGTAATTTAGAACTTATAATGTTGGGGTACTAGCATTAATGCAATGGGTTGAAACTATGTAATGTGATATAATGTTTAATTTTATTAATTCTAGAGCTGAAGGAAGTGGGAGAGCCAAAAAATTATGATGCCTTGAGAAGAAAAATTGCATTTATTTAATTTTCCCTTTTGATGAGATGGTTAATCTTCCTAAGAGGCTTCTAGAAAGAGGTTGGGAAGATTAAGGTTCAAGGTGTGATTATAAATAAAAGAGGAAGGAACAATCAATAGGTTATTATTTCTTTAGCTTTCTATCATATTCCATTTTCTCTCTCACACATTATTTTCCCTCTCACTCAGCAATTTGAATTGGAAAGAGAGTTGGTGGAAGTTGAGACCTTGTGACTAGTTAAGATTTGTGAGTGATAACTTATGTGATAGGATGGTAAGTCTTGAATGCATGAATTCCATTAAGATAAATGTCATTGTATATAATCAAAATGGTAACCCTTGGGATTCACATTCCAAGGTATTTTCCTATTCTCATTTTTCTATTTACATATTTACATATTTTTTTTTAATCCTGGAGTATTAGATGTTTAACAAAGTGAATGTGTTGTAGCACCTTTTCTTTGGACTAGATTTCTCTAAGGATTGAGAATGGTCCTATTTGTGTGTGGCACATAGAGCACTGAAGAGGGTAGGGTGGTGGTACTATAGAGATCAGAGAATGACTCCCTTGTACTGTGCATACCTACATGTCTTTTTGTGATTTTTTATGAGCTTGGTTAAAGATAGAAAGGCTTAACACCAAGTTTTTCCTATGTGTGAAGGAGATTGGCCTTATCTTTTATGTTAAATATGATTTAAAACTTGTATGTTGTTGGCTTGATGGGCCCTGACCCAGGTTCAACATTATTCATCCAAGCAAATCCCTACATTACTGGCCCTTTTGGCATCAGCCTATAAAGCACGGATCGAAGTCTCACTCGAAGTAGTATGGGGGGATGTAGGAACCAAGTTTATACACCCTGAGATGGTCATGATGTTGATCTTATACCCTAGCCCCTTTCTTCACGTAGATCAATAAGCCCTTAGGGTTAATCGATGCTCCTTCTTTTCTGACCTTCAAAACCTTCGCGAAGGTATATTACTAACCTTCATGTAGCCCCAATCAGTGATCCAGGAACTTACGCGCCTTTGTAACTATGTACAGTTACAGGTTCCCGAATTACCTTAAGTGTTCACTAATTTTACCATGCAATTAAGGTTATCTTCGTGTAAACATATATTCTTACTTTCATTCAAATAACAGATAGAAATAGATACATTTGCATATCGAATTATCATTATAATGTAAACCTAGAACTTAACATAACATAATCGGATGCAATAATCATAGACAAGATACATAGAAATTTCAGAATACTTCTCTTTGTTGATGATTCAATTTTCCAATACAGACTCTATCCACCCTGCGCACATAGCTGCAGGGGTCCATGCACTCAATTGTGGATTTCTACCCTATGCCTCTACGCACTCAGCTGCAGAGTCTCTACCTACGCTAAGACTCTCGCTCTTCACTCTCCTATGACCCCGAGCACTTAGAACTCTACTTCTTTCTACTATCGTTTTTAGAACTTACTTAGCTTTTTTTTATACAATCCCATGGTCCATGAACCATGGGTGGATCTTTACAACTGACACGATTCTTTACAAAAAAAGGGCAGAAAACCCTTAATGACTCTTGAAATTTTCATGCTCCACGACCACAAAATGCAGAGACTTTACATTCTTTATACAAAATTTGGGCTTTCTACCCCAAAACTGACTCTTAGGGGAACTTGTTCCCAACATGTGTTAAATCCATAAGTTTAGATTTCTCTTAAGGAATCAATAATTTGGATTTATGGTGGTTGGATGCAAGAAAGACTACAACACATTCTTTGATATGGTTAGATGGAGAGTGGCTCACCCTTCTTCAATTTCATAGTCACTTTTTCTAAGTTTGATAAGTACTTATATTCTTGGTAAATTAAATGCATTATTGCAACACTATATGTATGAAATTGCAATAGCTAAAATTGTTTATTCTTGACAAGTTTTCTTTTTTTAATAAGATATGTTTATGAAAAGTAAACATGTGGAGGATATGAATTTTTTTTTTAGTAAACTTATTAATTATTTTCTTAACCTTTGAGTAGATAAATTGAATTTATTTGGGCAATATTTCCTTCCTATATGGATCATATTAATAAATTTTCAAGTTTGTAAGTCAGTTGTGTGCATGCATGCCTTCCCTGTTGATTACAAGTTATTTTTTGTTAATTTTCTCTACAGGATATAAGTTCCAAAATTTTCCTCCAATTTAAAGAGATATGGACTGTGAAAAATAAGTTGAGGACTATTTTTGGGGTCATTCTTAGAGTCTACAGGTGGAAGCCAAAGTCTTATTTATGGGATAAACATGTCATTTTGGCATTTCCACTATAAATGTTTTTCTTGGTAGGTTTCAGAGGTTTAAACCTAAACCATAGTGAGGGGAAATCTTGTTGAACATCTCATCCAAATTTCAGATCATGGTTCACTATGATTTCAAAGATATGCTTTGATGAAGTTAGGTATCTTGACTCTTTTAAAATTAGGGTTCAAACATGTCAACATGGTATTTTTACTATAACTTTATTTCTTTGATTATTCAAACCCTAAAACTTGGTGGAGATAGAGAAGATATCTCAGTTTACTTGTGATAGAAGTTTCAGATCTTGGTTCGCTATAATTTCAAATATATTCTCTAAGGAAGTTGGGTTTCCCTAATGATCCTGAAATCAAAACTAATTATTGTGTTAGTAAAGCACAAAAGAAGTAGGAATAAATTTGATACCCCATATCTTGATCAGGCTTGAAGGACCAAAGTTTCATAAAAGTTTGGTGCCCCTCAACACTAATGAAGTATTAGGGAGTTGGGTGTGTGATATAGTGACATAAGAGGTAAGGTTCAACACTTAACCTAGATGGGCTTGAGTATAGGAAAGAATTTAAGTATTAAATTAATATCTATGTTAAGACCTATATAAGCCTAATTTTAACCCTAAAACCCCTTACTAAGCCCTATTTATCTAGTTAATACATTTCTTTGTTACTTTTTTATGTAGGATATTAGCACCAAGTTTGTACCTTTCCTAAAGGTCAAAAGGTTATGATTACCAATGCATTGTACAAGGGGTTATGTAATTGTCTATGAATTTTTCTTATGGAAGGGTGACATAAAGCTTATAAATGTTTCAAAATATTTTATTTAAGTTGTATCTAAGCTTTCCCTAATTTTTGCATCAAATCGGAGCCAATCGAATGCCTAAAGCTAGCGCTACGAAAATATTTCATAGTGCGCTACGAAATTTTCAAAATATGAGTTTCCAAACAACTTTTCAAGTGCCCAACCCATATTTCAAGAATATTTACCCTTATTAGACCTTGATATGAAATTTGGTATAGTTTTCAAGCCTAAGAGAGGGATTTCAAATTAAACCCTAAAACAACAGTTTGCCCTAAAATGGTAGTTTCCAACATTTTTCCTATTTTAGTCACTATGTTCAAACACACATTTCAAACAAGTGGTGTTGAATTAGAAAAATAAAAAATAAAAATGTTGGGAACGGGATGATTTACAAAAACCTCCTTCATATTTTACCCAGACATCATGGTCTAGAAATTACAAAGGAATCTTTGAGGCTTATTTTTCCATATTTTGTAATTTTGTTATTTTCATGTTTTAGCCACTATTTTCAAATGGAATTTAAGAACATATGGAGATGAATTTGTAAAAATAAAAAGAGGTTTCTGTTGGAAGCATACAAATTTAAATAAGCCTCTCTGAAGGATATAAAGGAATATTTGTAGCTTGCTTTTCAGGATTTAAATATTTAATTATTTCATGTTTTAGTCACCCACTTTGGGATTGGTTTTCAAGAATATGAAAATTAATATTCCAAATATGAAATATGTTTTTGTGGGGAATGAGCTGATTTAAAAACAACTCTTTCATTTTCTACATAGATATCATGGTTTGGGAGATATGAATGCCTCTTTAAAACCTATTTTTTAGAAGTTTGCCAGATTTTTTGAAATTTTGTTTCCTATAAAAATTCCAAGTCAACAACAGAAGGCAACTTCATCAAATTCAACTTGGGGATCAGACTAAAGATGGGTGAATAGGTTTTTCAGATCCATTTATTTTGGATCTTGATAATTATTGTAATTAATACTTTCCCAAACATTGTGGACCTCATATTTATGTATTTTTCCTATATAATGAATGAAAAATAAGGAAGAAGGGTTGCAAGTTGAAACAACGTATTCTTTTGTTGTGTGTGTGATCAAATTATTAATGTTTCCAAGTGCCAGGAGGACTAGGATATTATTTTCATGATACAAAGATTCCTATGTTGGTATGCTCTGTCAGTTTTCTTCTGCGATAGCTTCCTTTCTATGTGATATCATTTATTTTTTATCTTTTGATGTTTAAATCAGACTATGTGACAAAATGCATCAATTCAATGCTCTGGTTCATATGATTTAGACATCTTCACTATTTCTCCTAAAGATTGCAGGATTCATGTTTCATGCCCTGATATAGTGGATTGTTCTCTCCTTCTACTACCATTTAGATGATGTTTGATATGTCTACAATTTTCCATCTATCCTTCATGGGTCCCTCTTGATTCATACAATCAAGATCTTGGTATCTATATTTGAAAACTAATTTGTTAACCCCATTTCCTAATGGATTAATTCCTTCAACCCAACCAAACCCTATTTGAACACAGATCTATCCATTGTTTGAAGACACAACCACGTGTTAAGCTTAATGACTAGGTTTTCAAAGAGAGCCCTCTTTGGATTGAAGGGTCTAGCCTTCAATCTACAAGCTTGGTTTGAAAAGGTTATCTTAGGGAGTTTTTTTGTTATACCAAAGAAACTTTCTGAGGGCTAACATAAGGTACAACCCCTCATGGTCCCATTTTGTTATAATTTTACCCTTTATCTCCTATATAAATTAAGGAGACTTGGTCTTCGGGATTTTCAAATATTGTCTTGTACATTATATGCATTGTAAAAGGAGGTTTCCCCCTTGAAAAATACTATAATTATTAGTTTCTTATCATTTTCATGTCACAATGATCATAACAATCGATGCATGCATGTGTACTTATGTGAAATTATTTTTCTTTATATATGAATACACTAATGTTACTTGAATATTGACTTGTATTTGATCTAGAAAGATAAACATGGAGGCTAGAATAGTCCTATAACAATGAGGTAAAGGTAGTAGACATGTTTAATTGGCATGATTTTAATGGTTATAATAGTTGTGTTTTATTTGAACTCATAAGAAGACTTTCTAGTAGTGAAAAGAAAGAGAAGGATGTACATGAGAAAGGTGTAGCTTAGTACTGAAATGATCTCCTATGAGGAAAAGGGGAGAGAAGAGGGGAAATATTCCAATCTTATTGATACAATGAAGAGTTTGAAGGAATACCTTCATAGTTTCAAAGTAAATAATGAAGGTTTGATTGAATAAAAGGAGAGATAGGAATAATTGAATGCATTGTTCTTACAAAGTTTTTATAAAATTCAAAAGAAATTGTAGGAGGGACTACATGATGGCAACAATGGAAATGACCCATCTAAGAAAATGGATATCCCTTTAGAAAATTAGAAGCATTAATTCACCATCAACAATAAGGAATAGTACATCTAAGATAATACACCGAAGTAGAAATGTGGCTACTTCCAGTGAAGACACCTCCTTTAATTCCTCTAATGGTGGGACAACTAGCTCCAATGGGATGAGTGGTGGCACCTCCCGTAATAAAAAGAATAAGAAGAACTCTAAAGTTGCATTTAATTAATAATTCAAGAAGGAAAAACAATCCACCTTCAATTGTGAGATAAATAAATGTGACGAAGATGAATCCTGGTTGTTGGGAATGAAAAAATACTTCCATGTCCATGATTATTCAATAAACATGAAGGCTAGTGCAACAATATTTAATATGCATGGAAAGTCATCCATATGGTGGGAAGATCTCAATAACATTAAACGAATCCAAGAAAATGAAATCTCTTGGAATCAATTAAAAATATACTTTATAAATAAGTAACTATCATAAAGGTAATATTATGAAAAGGTCAAAGAATTTCATAATTTAAGGCTTGGAAAACTCGCTATAGAAGACTATGTGAGGAGATTTTTGGAGTTGTTACACTATTTGTTTTATATAAAGGATGATAAATTTAATATTCAAAGATTCCTTAATATCAGATAGAGTTTGATGATCCAAATATTCTGCATGACACCATGAGAAAGGCCAAATGTTGTTATGAATAGCCAAAGCATAGAGAATAACAACAAAAATCTTGGAAGAGGAACGAAAAATATGGTATGAAGGGAAGGGATTCAATATTTCATCATCATGAAATTTATTAAGAGAATTCAAATAATAATTTTCAAGCAAGAAGTAAGCTTCAGTAGTACTATCCTATGCAAAGCGAAATGAAGCCAACAACAAGTGTAGAAGGAAAGATAGTGAGATCAGAAAAAAGTGGTCAAGTTTGCAATGTTAATTTTGTGGAGAAGAGCTCTTATTCTAATATTTCCCCCATATACAAGAGGAAAACAAGATAACGATGTACCAAGTACAAGAGGCTACTACAAAGTCAATGATGTAGCAAGAGAAAATAATAGGATTCATGTAGTCTTGTATAATCAGCAAGAAGATCATCAAGAATTTGTGGTTGAAGTAGAAGGTACAATTTCTCATCATTTAGTTTCCATATTCATTGATTCTAGAGCTAACCTTAGTTATATTTCACCTCAAGTTATTGATTCATGTGTTCTGCAAAGAAGTAAGCATATGAAATCATGGCTAGTTCAAACAGCTACATGCACAAAGAGGAAGGTAACTAAAATTGTCGAAGCATGCCCAATTCTTATGAATGGGTATCAAATCTACATAACCTTGGATATATTTCCTTTATGGCCATATGATGTTTTGATTGACATGGATTGGTTAGAGGCATGTTGGGTTAAGTTGGATTTTTATCATAAGACTTTGAAGGGTATGGATAAGAATGGGAAACCCATAACTCTCAAAGACATAACCAAACTTGTGCATATAAGATAATTATCAACAATGTAATTGAAGAAATGTTACATAAAATAATGTTAGGGGTATGTAATACATGTGTTGGCATCAGTAGGTAATACAAAATAAAAGCTTGAAGACTTAAAAATTTTGCAAGAATTTCAAGATGTGCTTCTAGAAGAAAAACCATAACTACCACATAAAAAAGATATAGATTTCTCTGTAGATCTTATTCCAGGAGAGATATCAATGTCCAAAGTAACTTATAGCATGAATATAGTTGAATTGATATAGTTAAATATTTAGTTGAAGGAAATTTTGAGCAAATGGTATAAAAAACCTAGTGTATCTCCGAGGGAAGCACTACCTTTATTTGTGAAGAAGAAAGATGGCACTCTCATATTATGTATAGATTATAGGTAGCTAAGAGAAGTAACCATTAAGGAAAAGTACCCTCTACCTAAGATTGATGATTTTTTTTAACAATTAAGAGAAGCTATATTTTTTTACAAGATAGATTTTAGTTTTGGGTATCACCAAGTTTGAATCAAAGATGAAGGCATTCATAAAACATCTCTATGGACTAGATATGGGAATTATGAGTTTGTCGTGGTGCCTTTTGGCTTAACTAATTCTATAGATACATTCACGTCTTTGATGAAAAACATCCTCAATATTATTTGAACAAATTTGTTTTAGTTTTCATTGAGTATATCCTTATTTATTCAAAGACAAAACAAAAGCATGTGCAACATCTTCAAATGACATTGCAAGAGCTAAGAGAGAAAAAACTATTTTCCAATTTTAGCAAGTTTCGTTTCTACCAAAAAAAATGCATTATATGGAACATATAATTTCAGAGCAATGAAGTGTTCTGGATCCTAATAAGATAAAAGCCTTCAAAGATTTTCCTACCCTAAGAAATGCTAGTGAAGTGAGATCATTCATGGGACTTGTGGGTTACTACAAGAGATTTAACAAAGGATTCTCTCAAATTGGTAATCCAATTACTTCATTGCAATGAAATGGGGTTAAGTTTGTTTGGTCAAAGTAATATGAAGAAATATTTCAACAACTGAAATGCTTACTTACCAATGCAGGTGTGTGAACAATTCCCCACCCAAACAAATAATTCTTAGTATGCATCGATGCTTGGAAGGAAGGAATCAATGGATTTGTCATGCAAGATGGGTATGTGATATGTTATGAGCCTCATAAATTGAATGAGCATGAAAATAATTATGTGACTCATGATTTAGAGCTGGAATCCATTTCTCATGCACTCAAAATGTGGTGAAATTATCTACTTGGGAGTAGATTTATTTTGATGTTAGATCATAGCGGATTGAAGTATTTATTTGACCAGCCTCACTTGAATGTTAGAAAATCTAGGTGGTTAGCAATGAATGGTGAATTTTACTTTGAAAACGGGCTCAACAAAGGCAAGGAAAATTGTGAGGTAGATCTCTAATTTGAAGTTTTCAAGAGAATCTAAATGCAACAATTAGTTCCACTAAAACTAGATTTAAATATGTGATAAAATATGCCTTACAAAATGATGAACACTGTTAGCAAAATTAAGTAATGTTTGTAAGAAGGAAAAGAAGGATCAAGTTGTGTGGGATATCAACTGATAGAGGATGGATTGATGTTATATAACAATAGATTGTACATTACTCCAAATTCCAAGGAATTAAAGAATTTGATCATGGATGAATTGCATAAAGAACCATATTCCAGACACCCAAAATATCACAAATGATAAAAATAGTATGGAATTATTATTATCTCTGGCACAACCATCCTATTTATGTAAGTTTCAATTTACAATATTCTCTATTTAGATGAGGTCTTAGCAACCTCAAGAATCTGAACTTATGTTATTAGTCTAGTTTCCCTTCGGGAAGACCATTAGTAGAAAAAAATGGTCAATGTGATCCTCATTTGATGTAATTCAAAGTGCCTAAATTTAATTAAAAGAAGAAGAAGAAGAAGAAGAAGAATCTTTATTATTGGCCCAAAATGAAGAGAGATATTTTTAGTTCATTGCTATATAGTTCGAATGTCAACAATTCATGGTTGAACATAAGAATCTAGTAGGATTTCTACAACCTCTTCCATATCTGAAGTGGAAATGGGAGTCTATAACCATGGATTTTATCATTGAATTCCCAAGACAAGTAAACAACATGATTCTATCATGGTTCTAATGGACAATTTAATCAAGGTAGATTTTTTTATTCTAGTGAAGTTTACTAGAAAATAAATTGATATTGTCGAGATATTTATGAAAGAAATATTTAGATTGCATGGCATGCCAAAGGTAGAGAGTGTCTAATAGAGATGCTAAATTTACTTAAAATTTTTGGAAAGATTTGTTTGAAGGGATTGGTATAAATCTAGAATTTAATACAACTTATCATCTAGACAATTGGACAAACGAAAAGGACAAATCATATTTTAGAATACATGTTCCATATGTATGTAATGAGGAAACTAAGTAAATGGGGGCATTATCTTCCATTGGTAGAGTTTATTATAATAATGGCTATTAGGAATAATTAAAAATAAGTTTCTTTGAATAAATGTATGGTTATAAATGTCCTACACCAATTAGTTGGGATCATTTAGTTGATAGAGTTATTTTTGGACATGATATGTTACAAGAGATGGAGCAAGAAGTTTTATTCATAAAACAAAAGTTCGAGGCAACCCAAGATCATCAAAAGATATATGCAGTCAATAATAGAGTTCAAAATTCGAGATCATGTGTATCTCTCGATTAATTCAAAGAGAAGTTCCTCGATGATGGGAACTTGTTCCAAATTAGCACCTCGCTATTGTGGACCATTTGAGATTTTGGAAGGGTTGGTCTAGTAGCCTACAAGCTTGCCCTACCTCCAAACCTTAATGCTCATGATGTATTTCATGTATCTTTTCTTAAAATTTATGTTTATGATTTTAAAATTATTATTGATTAGGTTGTGATCTAGGTGGAACTTGGAGTTCAAACTAGAACCACAATGCATACTAGGCAAAAAAGAGACATTGATATGGAATCAAACCATTTTATAGGTTAAAGTACAATAGAATCACTATGGAGCATAAGAATCCACTTGGAAATAGAGGATTCCATGAGAGTGGTATATCCTTGTTCTTTAATGATAATATAACACTAAGGATGATGGTCCTTAAGGGGGTACGGGATTGTGACACCCCTTTTATTTTACAAATTTTGTGATGTAATTGATAACTTATAATGTTGGAGTACCATCATTAATGAAATGAGTTAAAAATCTATGATGTGATGTAATATTTATTTTTATTAATTTTTGGAGTTGAAGGAATGGGGATAGCTAATAGGTTATGATGCCTTGAGGGGAAAAATTTCTTTGATTTAATTTTCCTTTTTGATGATATGGTTAATCTTCCCAAGAATCTTCTAGTAAGAGGTTGGGAAGATGAGGTGTCAAGGTATGATTATAAAAACAAGAGGAAGGATCAATTAATAGGATATTATTTCTTTAGGTTTTCAACCTATTACATTTTCTCTCAAATACATTATTTTCTCTCCCTCTCAGAAATTTGAATTGGAAAGAGAGTTGGTAGTAGAACCATGAGAGTTTCAAACCTTGTGACTCATTAAGGGTTATAAGCAACAACTTATGTGACATGAAGCAAATGTGTTGCAACATTTTTTCTTTGGATTTGATGGCTTCGATTAGGACTAGGAATGGTCTTGTTTGTGTGTGGCACATAGAGAACTTTAGAAGGGAGTGACGAGGAACTGCAGAGATCAAAGAAGGACTCCCTTGTGTTATGCAAACCTGCATGGTATTTTTGTGAATGTTTATGAGCCTAGTCAAATATGAAATGGTTGAACACTTGTTTTTCCCTATGTGTGAAGGAGAGTCGCCTTCACTTCTATGTTAAATATAGCCTTAAAATTGTGTGTTGAATCCAAAAATTTATTTTTCTCTCAACTAGTCAACAACAACCCGTCTTGGATGTGCCTAGCTGAGAGAAATAATACAATATAGTATTGCCTATGGTTGGGTGGAGAGTGGCTCACCATTCTTCAGTTCTAAATCACACTTTTTCTAAATCAAATAAGTACTTCTATGCTTCGTAAATGAAATTGATTATTGTAGCAATATATGTATAAAATTTTAATAGTTGAGATTGTTTATTCTCAAAAAGTATTCTTTATTTTTAATGAGATGTTTTTATGAAAAATAAACATGTGGAGGGCATTAAATTTGTTGTTAGTAAGATCATTAATTGTTTTCTTAACATCTGAGTAAATCAATTGAATTTATTCAGGTAATATTTCCTTCCTTATAGAGATCATATTAATAAATTTTCAAATTCATGGGTCAGTTGTGTTCATGCATGTCTTCTCTATTAATTGCATGCTTCTTTTTCTTTAATTTTCCTTATAGGTTATAATTCTTGATTTTTTTCTCTGATTTAAATATATCTGAGGTGTAAAAAAGAAGTTGAGGAAGAGTTTTGGGGTCATTTTTGGAGTTTAAAGGTGGAATCCAAAATGCGATTTATGGGGTAAATAGGTCATCTTGGAATTTTCACTATAATTTTTGTTTTTCAAGTTTTAGAGGATGAAACTTGGACCATAGTGAGGGGAAATATCGTTGAAACTATGCTTCAATTTTTAGATATTATATAGCTATATTTTTGGATATATGATATGAGGAAGTCAGGCTTCCTAAATGCTTCTTCAAATAGGTCATGTCGGTTGTTTCACTATACCTTTTCTTGTGATAGGTTTCAGAGAAGAAAAATTAGACCATAATGAGGGGAAATATTGCTAAACATCTAGATCAATTTTTATATATCATTTTTCTATAAGTTTAGATATATGCTCTAAGGAAGTATGGTATCCTCAATACTCTTGAAATTGGGATTCAAACATGTCAACATGGTTTTTCTATAAATTTGTTTTTTTGAGGTTTCAGGGCATGAAACTTGGATGAGACAGACGATATATATCAAGGTATTTGTGGTAGAAGCTGCAGAACTTGGTTTTCTATAATTTCATAGATATGCCCTAAGGAATTTGGGTGTCTTGAATGAACAAAAAACCAAAACTATTTGTTGTGTTAATGAAGCACAAAATCAACATAAAATAATTTGATACCCCATATCCTTAATCAGGCTTTAAATAATTAGGTTTAAGAAAACTGTTAGTACCCACAGTCTTAATAAAGGATTAGTGGGATGGTTGTGTGACAAATAGATTATCCTATGTCACGAGGTTATAATTTATCAATTGAGGCATCAAGCACAAAAGACTTGCTAAAATACAATAGAACACCAATCTTGAAATCTTACTTTCAAAAGAGTAATAAAAAGCATGGCTATAGTTTTATGTCTACAATTCAACAGAATAAATAAAGAAGATCACATAAAAGGTGCTAGAAATATAGTATCATTAATTTTAAAGGCGTTGGATGGCCTCAGAGAGTGTGGTCAAAGTGGGTAAAAGGCCTAATCTTTGGAGCCATATTTGGTACAACAAATTTGCTCATTTTCTCCCGCAAGGTGCTTAGATGGATAGGCCTTAGAAAGAAATTTCTAATGTTGTATCACAGTATGAAAAATGCCTCTTGTATTAGAATTTATGGGCAATCAAATTTTATATATGAAATGGTCAACAACGCAAGGTTCTAGGCATCTTGGTTTTATTATAAGCCAAATAGCGAAACACCCCTTTGTTAAACGTCAACAATGCTAGGGGGGTCTGCATTTTTATCACATTTGCTCATTATGTTTATGAACAACACAAGAATGATTGCAATTTACACACAATAATAGAGGTACATAGGGAATAAAGGTTTCTAAATGATAATGGTCAACCCCCCCTTTCATTAATGTTCAAGCAAGGGGGGGGGGGGGGAGTGAGGGTGCATTTTAATCTTGTCAATCAAATCAACTAATGAATAAAGGAACAACACCCAAGATAAACTCCACATAGCTAAAAAACTCAAGTTCAAATAACATATAAGTGGCAGTGTAAGTAGGTGGATACATATCCTTCACCCTTTTTCCCTGACATTTTCCATTACAACACATCATGCCAAATATATGTGGTTTTAAGGTACTGAGGAGCGGAAAAATTCACGTCTAGTGCCATATATCATTTTAATGAAGAAATTGGTGTCCTAACCTAAAATGTTTATAAATTGATTTAACTGAACAAAGACAAGTCCAGGACCCCCTTTCCTTTGTAGCGATATGTTGTGCTATTAAACAACCCCCCCCCCCACATTTATTGGTATAATA
>APFE030118564.1:151924-189783 GCA_000404065.3 Pinus taeda
ACATTTATTGGTATAATAGATAATATTATATTAATAAATGGGGACCCTTGATAAAATCCTTCAAAAAGAAATTTAGCACTTAAACACTTTCTTTTAAGCTTTTTAGGAATAAAGCAAGATATCAAGTCAAAACCCTTTGAAAATTAGAAATTCTTGCCTTTTTGCATACTGCTCGACCAAGTGTTTCAAAAGCATTGATAACAAGAAAAACCCATGAATTGCGATCAAAAGGATCATCGTGCCTAACTTAAATATCATTGGGATTTTTATTTAAAAACTAGAACCTATGTCATTTCCTATTCAATAAATCTCGTATCACAATCCCAGATCGACATTCACAAAGGGCACAAACTCACAAAGCATGTTAAAACATACGAAATGCAATATTGTGATAGGACAAGTCAACCTTATCACATCACACAGGAACACTTAATAAAGGTCTAAAATATTATGAACTATACGATGTTTCAAAATGCGATATTACAATAGGACAAGTCAACCTTATCACATCACATAGGAACAATTAAGAAAGTTCTAAAATCTTATGAACTACGCAATGTTTCGAAATGCGATGAAAGCATGGACCTGATAGAAGCCAATATCATAAAATGGTGATTAAGTCTGCCACATAATGAAAATAACTTTATAAGGTAAATAGATTTAAATGACAAAGAACACATCACTTATCTCACATCACGCATACCACATGAACCTACGAAAATTTAAGAAAGTGCACAATCAAACATGAGATAATGTGATTTGCGACATTGCATCACAATCACAAAATCGCCAGTTTCGTAACTTAAGTCCACCACCTTAAAAGAAGTGATAAGGGACCATTAGCTACTATTTAATATAATTTAATGGAATTTATGTTAAAAAGCTGCTCAACATGACACAATATAATTTCATCTACGTTTGATTAAAACTCCTTTCATGTCACCTTTCAAGTTATCTATATCATTCATTCTCATTGTCATTCTTACTTGTGTTTATCCGAAAACTTTTGCTTTGCTCCATTTCAAGAAAAATCCACAGGGAGAATTGTTTGAAATAATGGGAAAGAAGGGAAAGGAAGTTGCATCAGAGAAATCAAAAATGATTTCTCTCTTCTCCGATACTAAGTGTAGCAGAGACAGAGGAACTATGACTTGGGAGGCTATGTACAATTTGGCAGATTCCCAGGAGTCATCTAATGCCTCCTATTTCAAGATGGCATGCTCTTTCCCGCACCACATAGCCACACGACCAAAGATAATCCCATATACTAACATGGTCAAATGGGTAATTGACGAGGCAGACATTGCAGATCAAACATTCATAAATCACATGCAAGAGGTCATGGGGTCTTTCTCAGCAGACAACCTACAACTGATGTACCATTTACCAGAGCCGCAAAAGCTCTACAATAAATAGTTCCTTGAGAAATTTTCCAAAGAATATGAAGACCCAGTAGACGTCACGTAAACCTAGACAACAAATGAAGGCAAGCTCAAACAGGATAAAACGGGTATGTACTCTATGACATCCATTTCTCCCCCTCCTATTTTCGTAGCAGCAATTCTATGTAGATTGTTCAGTAAACCCGATAGCACCAAGTTTTCCTTAGATTGGCTCCCATTGATAGATGCAGTAATGAATGCAACGATAATGACTTGGGCTCAAATTCTATCAAAGAATTTGGCCAAGGCTATTATAGAATGTAGAAGGAAGATAAATTATTCTCTAAGAGTGTTTCCCCTCTTTTTCATGAGTGCTTTTGTAATGGATGTAATCTATTTTAGTTCTAAATTTCCCAATATGGGATGGAGGTGGACTATATAGGACCCAAATCCCATCCATATGTACTATAATATTTTTTGGGAATCTCAATTTCACCCCCATTTTTATAAAGTTCGTCAAGGAGTTATGCTACCCATCCCTAAAGAAGTGTACAATAGAACCACCACTAGGTTTTCTAAAGAAGCTAAGATAGATATCTTTCTAGTAGCCAGATGGTTTTGGGAATAAACCTTTACCTACATCAGAGTATTTGGGAGCATCACTTCACCACATGTTCTCCTATGTTATGTTCCTGAAAAATTAATGGCCATAGAAATAGCCTACCAAACAGCAAGGGAAGGTGGATTAAGCAGAGGACTGAAAGAGAAGAAGAAGGCCATTTGGCCTACATTCCCATTACAATGTGGTGCATTTGTGCTACATGATTTTGGACATGCATGCAAAGAAGAAGAGATTATTAAATCTTTGAAATTAGCTACACTTTCGGGAAGGCAGTATGATCCAAATATCACTGCTACGAATTTTACTACTATGGTAAAAGTAAAGTCGTTCACCCACGAAGGCGACCCCTTTGATGACCTCTTCCTACAGGCAGAAACATATTCACAAGTGTTGCATTTGGCATCAGAATGTTTAACTCTAGATGATCTTAGGGCTTTCCATTCATATAGGGAAAAAAGTTTACTAAAGATCCCATTGGACCTATTGCAGATAGAATCAATAAGGGAGACAACTCCCAGTGTAAGCTTGGAGGACAGCTCCAAAGAAAAATCTAAAGAAGATACCAAAGAGAGATCTACGCATGAGTCAAAGCACTCAAAGAAGTAGTCTCAAAATGGGGGAGGAAACACAAATAAAGAGTCCGAGAAGGACACAATTGGAACTACGAAAGAAATGGTTGACCAAACCTCAGCAAAGAAACAAGTAAAAATTGTCTTTACATCAACTCAATTAGGTAAAAGCCAAATTATTGATTTGGAACAGGAATGGGAACAGTTCAACAAAAAGCTTCATACATATTAAAACCTTGAGAAAACATCTGAGATACAGAATCCTAAGAAAACCCAGCACAAGTCAAATTTGGAAACAACAGAGGAAGGATTTAAGAGCACTCAGGACGTTGAAATCATTCTTGTTGCTCCTACTTCAGAAATTGTTTTGAGAGTTGAAGAAATACCTCCACTAGATGTATTTTATAGTCCTACCCACAAATTTGTAGTCAAGAGATAGAGGAAGAAAAGAATGCTAGACGTTGTAACTGTTTGTTGGGACAGGGTCCCCTAAGGTCATTTTTGGGGTTGAAAGCCCAAGTTTTTGCAATGTAAAGTGTAAAGTCTTTGCAAGTTATGGTCATGAAGCGCGTAGATGTAAAGTGTCATAAAGGGTTTTTACCCTTCATTTATGTAGATTGTATTGGCTTTAGTATATCTACCCATGGTCTGCGGAAAATGGGATTGTATAAAAAGGAAAAGCTTAGAGAGTCTAAGGCAAGTTTTGGTAGAAAAATATGTGAATGTAATGGGTTAGTAGAAGTGACGAGAAAATAGTCTTAGAGTAGAAGAGAGGCTCTACAACTATGTGCATAGAGGCCTAAAGTAGAGTCTGCAACTGAGTGCGTAGACCCCTACAGTTGAGTGTGTAGGGTAGTTTGAGTCTGTAAGCAAATCTGAAGTATCAATAAAGAGACCATTTTGGAAATATCTATGTTTGATCTATTTACTTTTTTATGCATGGATGTGTTTATGTTATGATTAATATTGGGATTATGATTTAATGTTGTCTTGATGTGTGATTCCTCATGGTTTACATTGTTATATGAACGCAAGTAATAATATATGTTTACATGAAGAATATCTTAATGCATGCTAAAGATATCGGACACTTAAGCTGATCTCAGTAAATACAGAAGTAGAGGCAATCTCAAAAGCAAGTAAGTAGGTGATTCACCTATTTAAGGTCCATGAAAGAGAGTGATAGAACTTCATGAAGATCTAAGGGTGATTCAGAGAAGTATATTGATAAGCCTTTTAGGGCTTATCGATCTGCACGAAGGTAGAGTTAGGGCATAAAATTACATTACACTAATATATGGGTGCAGAAACATGGTTCCAGCATTCTCTGATTCTTCTTCGGGTGAAACTTCAGCCTGTGTTCCGCTGATTTATGCCGAAAGGACTAGTAGTGTAGTGATTTGCTTGGCTAAAGTGATGATGATTTGGACCATATTTATAAGATAATGGTGTGAGATCAATATTAGGTGAATTCAACAGTAGATGGATGTATTGCATGGGAACGTGAAAGCTCCTACACATCAGATTTAGATGAGGAATTGGAACACTGGTAGAATTGATTGCATGAAGTGTCTACACTACGCTATAACATGATGACCAAATCATTGCATTGTGTATCGTCGGAGGTAAGAAGTCTACCTTATTATGATTGTTTAACTGATATTGATAATTTTTGGATGCATTTGAAAAGGAAGTGCTAGAGAAGCATCACTTCCAAGCCTTGGACTTGGATTGCATGCTACACCTGCAAGATGGTGGGGTACATATAAAGACAATTTCGATGGATGGTGTGACTACAGAAGAATGATCAGGGTGTGGTTTGGTCACTCAAAGGTGCGAATGATAGTGAAATATGATGGAAGGAGTGATCTGCACGACCACTTGGAAAAATGGATTGATGCTTATGGATCAGAACCACAACCAGAGTGGGTGCATTTGTTTTGTCACACTTTAGATGTGATACCCATGAATTGGTACTTGGAAACATAGCTTTTCCATGGCACAGAAGAATGGGATATTTTGAGACAGGATTATTGATGACATTCAGCTTTGAATATGGATTCAAGTGCATTGATGAAGTGCTACATGAGGTCAAAGAAGCAATCTTCAGAATCCCGCAGGATCCCTTGGATTTTATTCAACCAGATTGGACCACCCAACTGTGCCATGTGCTGGAATGCTACAATGTGATTGTTTAAGAAGAAGAGAAGGATCCGAGAAACATTAAAATCCTAGAAATACAAGGTCATCGTGAAGTTGAGGGGTCATAGATAGAAAATCCAGATATCACTATGCCACTGAAAACTCGACAAGTGAATATTGGGAGAGAGGCAGAGCTGAAGTTTACGAAGATAGGGGACTACTAGGATGATGCTATGGTGAATAAGGTTGTTGATTTGCTCCACGAGTACCAGGATTTCTTCCCTACAAAATTTTTAGACCCGAAAGGGATAATAGGCAATTCAGGAGTAATGAAGATAACATTGAAACCATATGTGAAGCAGAGGCCATATCACCTTAATCCTAAGTATAAGGAAAGGGTTCGCTTATAATTGGACAAAATATTAGCGACAAGAATCATTGAAACAATGGAGGAATCCGATTGGGTCAGTCCTATGGTAGTTCAGGAAAAGAAGTAGAAGGATAAAATAAGGATTTGCATAAATCTTAGGAAGTTGAATGATTCTTGTGTGCATGATCCTTTTCCAACTTCATTCACTGGTGAAGTGCTAGATAATATAGGAGGACAGGAAGCATATTCATTCACTGATGGGTTCTCGTGGTGCCATTAGATCAAGATCGGGCCAAAAGATAGGAGGAAGATGACCTTCGCGATCAAGTGGGGATGCTTCCAGTATATAGTTTTGCCTTTTGGAATGAAGAATGCATCAGCAATATTTTCACGCGTAATCATTGCAGCATTCAAAGAGTTCATTCACAAGTATCTGGAGGTATACTTTGATGATTCGATAGTGTTTGGATTTTTCAAACTCCATGTCGCTAGTTTGCACTTGATGTTGGATACGTGCTGGAGGTATTAGATTGTGCTAAACTTGAAAAAAGTGCTTATTTTGTGTCCCTTTCGGAATCCTGTTGCGTCGTGTAGTGTACACACAAGAATTAATGGTGGACACAACTAAGATTGTGGTTATAATTAATCTAGAGGCGCCAAGAAGTGTTAAACAACTACACGCAACATTGGGTCATATTGGTTATTATCAAAAGTTCATCAAGGGTTATGCTTAGATTACCCCGCTAATGGAAAAACTATTGAAGAAGGATGCTAAATTATGTTGTAATGAAGAATGTAAAATAAGCCTGGATGTGTTAAAGGAAAGGATGGTCACTGTGCTGATCCTAGTATTCTTGGATAGGAAGAAGGAATTTCATGTGCATGTGGATGTGTCATGTATTGCACTGGGAGTAGTACTAACACAGGCCTGTGAGAGACAGTTGGATCACACTATCGCATTTGCAAGTAGGAAGTTGCCTAAGGCTGAAAATAACTATTTGACAATGGAGCACACAGGGTTGGCTATGGTGTACACACTCCAGAAGTTTAGGCATGAATTTCTAGCTGGACAATTTAAGATGTATACAGACCATTCTACATTATACAGACCGTTCTGCATTAAAATACTTGGTCAACAAGCCTGTGTTGGGGGGGGTGAATATGTAGATGGATGCTATTGTTTTAGGAATATGATTTCAAATTCATTATGAAGCTAGGGCGATTGAATGTAGGACTAGATCATCTATCACACATTGAAACAAGGGAGGAGCCTACCAATTTAGAGGAGGGGTTTCCTGACGCGTAACTCTTTGCAATGTACATAGTAAACAATCATTTTGCAAATATCAAGCTGACTAGGTAGACACCTTTTCGATTGGTCTATGGTGTAGAAGTTGTGATGTTGATGGAGTACATCATGCCTAGTCTACAGATAGTGGCATTCACATAAATGGAGGACCACGGAGCCTTATAAGAAAGGCTCACACAACTAACAGAGCTGGAGGAAGATAGATTCTTGGCTGGATTCCATCAACAAGTTCAGAAGGAGCACAAAAGGCAAGGCACAATCAGCAAATCACAATGTGCACCTTCAAGGTAAACGATTTAGTTTTAGTATGTGATAGCACGTTTAATAAATTTCCAGGAAAATTCCAGATGCATTGGTTGGGGCCATATGTGATCAAGGAGATTACCGATGGTGGAGAAGTTCAGCTTCTGAAATTGAGCGGAGATCCATTTCCCAGAAAGGTAAATGGAAGACGATTGAATCCATGTGCCAGGGACCTAGCCAGATGACTATGTGATGGTAGCACAGTCTTAGCACTCTAGGAAGCTAAAAGGGGGCACAGGACTATAAACTACACTGTCGGGATGTAGAGTTATGAAATGAGGGGTTTGCGCGAGATAGATGAGTGTCACAGTGTCAGTAGACACATGAAGGGAGCTATGCTACAGGATGAGAGACCTCAGAACATAGCCAAAAAGTGACCATTACCATCATTGTTCATGATTTGGCAGTGAGTAAATGGTTAAGAGGAGCCGGGGGGGTTGGCATTTAACTTTTTAAGGTTGAACTTAAGAGCGAGATCTTCAAAAATTTGCCACCAATCTAGCATTTATGAGTAGATTTTGGGGGGAATGGTTGAATTTAAATTCAAATTTACCTATAAATTACAGTTGGCTGACCAAAGAGAAACACTTTGCATTCTATGAGTTTATATGTTGTGTTGACTGGTGTGCATGAACCATGAGTTCTTTGAGGACTTGGTGGCTAGTTCTTTGTTTGATAGGTTGCCTGAGGAAACCCAATAGCTCATTAACATATTCATGTCTTCACCTGTGGAAATTTCAAGCATTGGAGGGTCTATTGCCTCTAAGGGAGCTACCCATGAGGTTGTAAATATGGAGGTTCCCGCAACAGTGCCGAAGTCACTGCGGTCGTGTAGGTCAAAGCCTATGCTAGCAAGAGAAGTCCCTAAGCTGAAGAAGGATAAAGAAAAGAAGATGTTGTCAGTGTGGAGTCACCAAGGAAACATCAAAGTATATAAAATCCCACCGCGTAGGAGAAAGGCAAAGTAGCAGACCTAGAGGCCGAGGAGGGCGCAAAGGACATTGATATTGAGGGGGTATACCTGATTTTGAAGCTTCCAAAGTACATCCCTCCATGCCAGGGAAAGGTGAAGATCCTGAAGGACCCATATGTTGCAAAGTTTCTCCATAACACACCCCTGCTACGAGAAAAAACAATGTTTGAAGGTCTGCGCTTAGCGTGCATCCCACATCTAAAACTTGAAGATTGGGACCTGGGGGACACTGAGCAGTTCCCCCAGCTGGCTACTAAAAATTTCATGAAGTGGGTACTCTACAAGGAGTCTCGTGTCGCCACATTGGAGCCGGTGGAATGGATTGGCGAGGTAAATAAAACAGGATTGTTGAACTTGATATGGGTGCCCCATTACCACCACGCTTCCATAAATTTGATTGTTATCAAATAGTTGTTGTGCCTGGTGCATGACGGGTACCTGTAGTTAGAAGAGAAGATACCAATCATGGATATGCTGATCCATCGAATCACCTTTCTACCATATTCAGGACTGAATCTGGCCAAGGCATTTAGCAGAAAAACACACAAGTGTGACCTCATGGAAAGGATGAAGGACAAGTTCAAACTTGTCAAGAAAGCATGCGAGTATTCCATCTTTAGAATTATCGATCCCGCAATGAAGGTGGCCACCCAAATTTTGGCTGGAAAGCTAATGCGAAAGTGTCGCACAGATGAGGTGCCGACACTCGTGGTTTAGTTAGCAGATCGGTGTGTGGAGGGCATACAGTTCAACTGGGTGTGCCACTTGTGCAACGAGTTCCTCACGAACTACAAGGAGGCACATAACTAGAGCAAAATGTTTCAGTATTCATGGCTTTTACTATTAATTGTGCTAGTCACATGGAAGTTGTTAGAGGACAGCCAATTTCCTCGTATTAAAACAGATTTTCCAGAAGCAGCAAATTTCGTACCAAGGAAGCTGAGTGGGTCCAGGAGAGAAAACTGTTTTGGGTATTGATGGAAATGAGCATTAATATGGCCATCAAATGGAAGCCATGGTTGTCACCAACCATCTTTGAGCAGTTGTCTAGATAAGCGGAGTTCAAAGTGGACTTCCATTGTATTGCCATTCAGGTGTAAAAGGATCCAAAATAGAAGTGGTATGATTTACCATATCTAGTGCCAGATGATGTCATTGTAGTAGTACTCGAGCAGTGGCTAGCAAATTGGCACACACATCAGATTTGTCTGCTGGGACTAGTAAGTCTGTAGAAAAGCAGAAGAAAGAAGTGGCCTGATTGAAAGTTCAACAATTGGATGAAAAGAGAAAGAAGGAGACTAAGGAGAAGGCAAGCGCAGAATTAGAGCACAATGCCAAGGAACAAGCATAGCAGGAAGAGAAAAACTCTGATAGGAGCCAAAAATCCCCTTCATCGTAGATGGAGGAAGAAGAGCAATCAGAACAGGGTGGTGGAGATATAGAAAGCACTCCCTTTCGGGTGAAGTGGAACAAGGAACAGGAAAAAGAAGGACCTTGGAATAAGAGCAAGGCCTCTAAGTCATCACTCAACCCAATCACCTTGATAGAAGGTGACTTAAATGACTTTGGTGACAAGGTAATGGATATGACCACAGAACTGCTACAACAGTTTGAGCAGCAACAAAAGCAAGCATTAAGTACCATAGAGATGGGTCTACGCGAGCTATAGATCCAAACAACTAGACTTCAGGCAGGTGTAGGGTAGAGCAGCACAACATAAACTAGTTTGGCATTGGGGACCACTCAAGCCATAGAGTTGGTTCGATCCTTAGATCTCCAGGCAATTGCGCTGCCGGATGGAGCTCTCTGCGTGGATGTGGAAGCTGACACGACTTCTGTCAGCATGCTGAGGAATGTTGGCCTCAACTTGGGCGTGCTCCCCAGTGAATTCCTTCACACACTACAAGAAGGTGTGATTGAAGAGCTTAAGGATCTAGAGAAGCACATGCTTAGCATTATTAGTGAGCAAAAAACCAACAATGAACAGATATTTGTTAACAAGACAACCGTGCTGGAAGCCTTGAAGAAGGTTCTAGAGAAGAATGAGAACACCACAACAGTAGTAGCCAAAGCATGCATAACCGTTCCAGAACTACATATCCCAGAAGAAGCATTGGTGGCAACCAAAATTAGGAAATTGGTTGTAGGTGTGCATGACGCGAAGACCAAGATGACCAAGGTTCAGTTTGAGTTGAACCTGAAAAATTACAGAGCTTGAGTTGAGGAAACAACCTTCAACTACACCAGAGGTCAAAGAACAGTGTGAAACTACTGTGAGGGATGGAGTCGCTGCAGTAGATGCCATAGTGGTGGAATGCACTATGCTCTTCGAGTAGTCTATGTGTTAGACAACATTTTGTCACTGTCCCTACACTCCCCATCCACGATCCTGGAGGACCTCTACAGTGCACTTGACATGCTTTCCTATCATGAAGAAACTCCCATTGTGTCCCTCTTCATGAGTAGAACAATTCCCTTTTGCATCATTTCCCAAAAATCTTATGTTTATCCCAGTTTACAAGACTGACGCTAATGACCTGTGTCATCCTCATGCCGATATGTAGGGATTACAATTTTCCTTAGTGTTGATCAGATCGACTAAGCCCTTTCTCAGTCGTGTCAATCCTCTTTTGGAAAGGTTTTTAAATATGGAGCCGAAGCTTTCAACTCTAGAATCTTCATAACGAAAGTATAGTAAATAGTTAGGCTAGATGGGGTTGAGGAGGTCAATTTGGGCTCCTTTCCCCTATTAGGATGGAACTAATCCAAGAGATAAGGCCTTTTCCCATGAAAGGAGGAACCATCTCCCCTCCATCCAAGCTTTATAAACCTCTCTTTTTCCCAAGCACGAGTTAGCTTTTAGTCCTAATTAAGTTCTGGTTGAGGTTTTGTTTTTGGAGTAGTCAACAAGCTACCCATAGTTTGTAGCTTTCTAGCTTGTGTTTGAGGGAGAACTGTGAGCTTGTTTTGGTGTGAAGACTAAAGAGAAGAGCCTTGAGACAACCATTTTTGAGGTTATCCATAAGATGCTAGAAGAAGTATGTGGGAACCTGAATATGTCAAAGGAGAAGAACAACATCAAGATATCCGTTGTAATCTCTTCTTGAACTAATATAGATGCAACTATTGATTGATTTCCTAGATGAAATGTCATCTCACATGTTTATGGCTTAATGTTTCTTGACTTGTTAGGTAGGCTGAACGAAATTTGTATGCTATCACATTTGTTGTTTGTTGTTGTTGACTTGTTTCACGTGTTCAAAGGAAGGAAATGGAAGATAGTTGGAGCAAGGAAGAAAATTCATCACCAAGCAAAATGGCTACTAAGAGGTATGCCCTCTTATTTGGTTCTAGCTTAAGGAGATCTTCCATAGATTTTTTTTTGTGGCTAGACTCACTCTCTCAAACTAGAGGAATTGTTTGTGTCCACATTTAGAGTTTACCTGCACCACAAATTGTTAGCTCCACTGGGGAGTCCAATCCTTCTGTTTGGTTGATTGTAATTTCATGGTTTTGTGTGAACTTTTCTAGTATCACAATTTTTTTCTATTGGTCTTTGCTTTGCCTAGTTTACTGCTATGAGTCTAAAATTCATAGTAGGAATCCTGAGCCAGCGGATTTTTTTCTAAAAAAGTCACACCGATCGGATTGAATTTCTGAAAATAGTCGCATCGAACCCCTTCTGGCACTTTTTGTCAGTTAGGCAATCACGCCGATGTTTGTAGGTGGAGATTAAGGTTTACCCCATATCTCAACTAGTGTGTCTTGTTGTCCGGAGTTCTGCCTATTAGCTTGTTTTAGACTATTTCTCCTTGATTGGAAAGCTTGATTTGGCTTGGTTTATGTGCTTGTTGGTTTTCCTTCTTTTGCTTGACTTCTTGAGTATTTGGATGGTTAGTGGCTCTAAGACATCTAGGTTGTCATCCACTCAGTTGAATGTAAACTCAGTGAGTCAAGTTGTTGGTGAACTTACTCCTTGCATTTCGTTTGTAGTCCTCTTATTTCTTTGATCTCCATCATTCAAGTTTGAAAAGTTTCATTTGATTGTTTAAACGCCTCTTTTACAGCATAAATCATGTTTCTTACCTTCTTTTTGGTAGAGTCATTGTGTCATTAGTTTGGAAGAAGTTATTTTTGTGTATTTTCATTTGTTTTGGGATTGATTGTCTCAAAAACGTTTTCATTGCAGTGTTTTATGAAAAAATCCTTTTTGTCATTTCATGAAAAGTACATAATTCCAGTTTGTTGCATCAATATGTTATGTTAGTTAGCATCATTGAATACTAGAGTTGCATTTTCATTTGAAAAGAAAAAGAATTCTCTTTAATTTTGAAAGGACTGCTTGAAGTGCACTTTTTAGGAAAACAAGGATTGGAAAGAGTTTTTCATTATTTTGTCTTCAAAAAGTAAATAGTGAAAAATCAATTTTCTTTTAGTTGCTTTGTTGTTGGAATTTGATTTTGTTTTCTACCCTCTCTAGTGTAAACAATTCATTGAATTGAAAGAGTCTTGTCTCATTTAGCTACATATAGGATTTTTCAAGTCACATCGCTAAGGCCTAAAAACCGAGACATAATTCAGGATAAACTTTAAAATGAACTCAATTAACCTAAGGTGCATTTGAAACCTAATGATCACATCTAGAACGTCTAGGCTAGAGATGTGTTCCGGTGTCTTTAAACCTAGTAGTTGTCGTTCGCTTCAACATTATACAGCACTAGTACGGAGTTGTGCTCCCCATAATGTCAAGTATATAGGGAGACCCCACTAGGTTATGATCCTTTATCCATAAGAATTCAAGTATGTCACCTTATAAACGTCATACACTGAAAAAATCATTTGGGAGATTGCCTTCCTGTATTCCTTGGTTCGCCGGGAGGTATTTTGTAGTTCACGGTTACCTGGTAATCCTTTTTACCTAGATCATCCTGAGTAGTCATTTGATCTTTTTGACTCTTTAAACTTAAAAGATCATCCGAGCACTTGTCCTTTCAGGCTCACTTCAAATTAAAAGTATAGAGTCAGCTTCAGTTCTTTCTTGACTCTTAAAACATGAAAGAGGACCAGTTTGTTTATGTGTCTTAAAAAAAATTGTTGCCCATGATCTCATAACATCCCTGCTAGTATTTTTAGACCAAATCATGATTATTCCTTTTAAATTAAATTTAAAGCCTTGGAATTTATCTCTCTTTTCCTATTATTTGAGATGAAGCCATCGTGGTTGAACCATCCAATTCACCTAGTTCCTCTTCCTCTCCTCCATCTGAAAGATTGTTTGAGAGCCATTTCCTGAACTACTGCAGTCACTTGAGGACCAAGTTGTTGAACTTGGAATTTTTCTGAGCATTCAACCTTTGCCATCTCGTCCTCCACCTCCCTCAGATACTGGGTCACTTTCTAATATTAGCTCGAAATCTCCAGATAACCCTATCTAGAATCCTGAGAGTCAGCTAACTACTGATGGTCAGCTTGGACTGGTTGTTTATCCTCTGAATTCTTTGTCTGACCCTGTTGTGATATCACCATAGCATCCGTATGGTCTGTATGATTAATTGGGTATTCCTTTGGAATTATCCCCTCGAATATCTTCAGTCATTTGTCGTCGATTTTTTCCACCCATGGAACCTGAAGGCAAACTAGTCTCCTCCCCAAGTCACTCAAAGTTTTCCACTCCACACAATGTGGAAGAGGAAGAAGATCAGTTTCCTCTTGAAGGTTTCCCCTACATGGGAAGCATTCCCTTCAATTTTTATCGAGACTTACCTCCTAATTATGTGACTTTAGCACAGTTGGTCTCAGGTACACCTAGTGCCTCTTCTCTTTATCATAATCTTGTTTGGGCTTCTGGCACTATGCCTACCATAGGTCCATTCATTTAGAACCTGGCCCCCCCACAAATGGTGATTTCTATAGTTACTTCATTCATGGTGCAACCCACCATTCCGAACCCTCTTGTCTCGTCAGTCCAAGTCACCCATCCGGTGCAACCAATGGTCTCAATTCCTGCTTCTGTTAGTCCTTCGGTCCCTCCAGTAAGTGCACAGGTTGTGCCACCACCTGGGGGGAAGAATCCAAATTTCTCTATGGTGTCGGGCACAACTAATGTGAGTAGCTCACATGCTCACTTGGTTGGCGTGAACCAACCTTCTTCTAGTGTTATTCAAAACCCTACTAATCCTACTAGATCAAGCAATGTCCAGTACCAATAGGTCCAAAATCCTGTTGGTCCATCTAGGTCGAGAAATTTCCAGTATCAGTAGCCTTATGAGGCTCAGGCTCAGTACCAAACTCCTTATGTTCCATATCATTCCCAAGGAATGGTAAATCCACCTTACATCCTTCAACCTGGATAGCATGTTCAGCCTGGTCCGACCATCATTCCTAGTGGCTATGGCCACATACAGTTCAAAAATTTTCAAGGTATCAATCCGAGAACTGTTCAAGTATTGTTCCAACAGCAAGGAAAACCTCTGCAACAATAATGGCAACCTCTCTTCAAGTACCGTTCCAACAGCAAGGACTGCTGCAGCAAGGACAACTGCAACAGCCGCAGGGTCAACCCTTGCAACAATTGCAGCAAACCATGTAGTCGCAGATGTAGTATGTTCAGAAACCTCCCAGCCTATCTCTTTGCAAGGCCAACCTCTGCAGCCACAGGGAAAACCTTTGTAGCCACAAGGTCAACCCTTACACCATCAAGGCCAACCCGTGCAGCAACAACCCTTGTACTCATATCAACATGAGCAACCTTTGCAAGGAGAAGGTTGGGGTCAAGTCCTACAGTAGCAGGCCCAAAATCGTAATGTCCAAGGGCAACAGGTTCAAAATTCCTTTGTCCAAGGACAACAGGTCCAAAATCCTAATGTCCAACGGCAACAAGTCCAAAATCCTAATGTCCAAGGGCAACATGTGCAAAATCCTTTTGTCCAAGGATAGCAAGTCCAAAATCCTTATGTACAAGGGTAGTAAGTGCAAAACCCGTATTTCCATGGACAACAGGTGCAAAACCCATATGTCCAAGGTCAACAGGCTCAAGAGAATTTTAACCCATATGTTTTTTATCAACAACCTATGGCTGGACAATTTCAAGGCTTTCAAGGTTAGAATCCTCCCTACGAGAAAGGTAACCTACAATGGGGGAAAAATAAAATGTCATATGGACAAAACCCTCACCTATGAGGACAAAATCCTTACCAATAGGGATGGGCTCCTCGAATTGGACCCGCTTATCAACCTCCAATACCTTTCAATACTCAATTGTTGTTCTTGGATACACTAGAGTTGCCAGATGTGTCTCGACTCATGAATGATCCAATTCTTCAGTCGCCATACTGGCCTCCAATCCATCCAAGATCCTGAGTAATTTTTTGAAGTTCGATGGGAATGCGAAAGAAGATCCTCAAGCCCATGTGATGACATATCACCTCTGGCGCTCTTCGAATTCATATGTTGACGATTCTATTCATCTCCATCTTTTCCAATGAACTCTCACAAATGCTGCAACCAAGTGGTACATTGAGCTTCCTCGAAGTACTTATCATGACTTAAGTGCTTTAACCATGAATTTATTCACACATTTCCAATTTTCATTTGCTATGAAACCGACATATATTTGCTAAAATCTCTCAAGAAAAATACCGCGATTCACATCTCCAATCACACCCATGAATGGAGACATGGGCGTCGCCTCATAAAATTTGAGATTGTTGATCAGTTACTGACCAAATGGTTCACCAAATCATTTGTCACTCCAATTTCTTGTGATATCACTATGGGTGGGTGTGTCATGGAGGAGCAAGCCATTGCTCGTGCCTAATACTTAGATCTCGTTTACTCTCAGTATAGCACTTTGTATGAGTTATTACTTGATGCTCCGAGTCCATCATCTGATCCAATGGCATTGAAGTCACAGGCTACACCTCTTGTTTATGGATTAATTGGTTTAGTGTCCTAGGACCATGCAAAGTCTTCTTCCCAACAAAAGTTGGCCTCAAACACTACTTCCAGTAGTCCCTCACAAAATTCACCTGGCGCTGGTAAAACCTTAGAGGTCAACGTTGTTCAGTCTACCACAGCGGACAAGTCCTCGAAAGGTAAGAAGAAGGCAAAGGAAAGGGTAAATTTGATGCCCCAACACAAGGTCCTCCTAAGTCATCTGTGTTTAGTCAATTTAGTGTCCTAAATTGCTTGCATAAATTATCAACCGAGGTTTGTAAACTGATGAAGTGTGATGCACTATATGTTCTTAGTTAACCTTTCTCTTACTTCTTTGTTTTGTATTTTATGTTTGTTTTGGGGGTTTCTATTCTTCGATGTCTATGAATGTACAACTTGAAACTATGAGAAAATTTAAGTGGATCTAATGAATTTTAAAAGAAAGGAAAGGTTCCTAAGTTAGAACCTAATAAGAAAACAGAGCATCTATCTTATCTTATCATTAGTCCTAATCCATGGATCTAATTCTTAAAACCAAGAGTGATATTGATGCAGTAGGTAACTCAGTAATTGCATTCGTTTAAATATTCAACCATTCAATTTTGGAATATAATTAAATCAATCTCCTTGAAATGATTTTTTGGAATATCAGTGATGCAACTAAGGACGTGTAAGTAGAACAAAAGAGTAAAAGCATGTAAAAATAACAATGTACTGAGTAAATTCAATCACTGTATGGATTAGATATTTAAATATTTAAGTTAGGATCATCATCATTTTGAAATGGCTTTTGAAAACATCTTTTAACATAGTTAATTAACAATTTTGTTCTAAGAGAATGAATAACAAAACAGTAAGAAAACTAAGCACTATTGGTTAAAAACTGAAACGAAATATCATCCTAAATTAGAAAACAAACTTGTTGAAAACAAAGTAGTATAAATTAAACTGAAAACAACAATGAAAAACCTCCTTCAATGCAGGGGCCCTCTGCAACTGATGTGGTTGGAATGCTAGCTAGTTAAGGATGCACTTTAAACCATCATTAACAACATGAAGTTTTTATTATGAATAAAATGAAGTTTGAATATAGAGTATCAGCAAAAATCCTGAACTTAATGTAATTACTTCTAACTTCTAACTACTTCTCGGTTCCATGCAACCGATATTTGTAGGAAAATAACATAATTGTTTATGAGGAAAAATTGCTATAGGTGGCTAATTTGAATTAAATCTAACATGACTATTTATGAGAAAAACTTGCTACAAGTGGCTTAATTCAAATTGTAATAGGACTGTTTAACTTCTGATGAGGTATATGTGGCTAATTCAAATTAAATATTCAACAGAACTGTTAGACTCTCGATTAGCTACGAAAGAGCAAATCAAGAGTCCTACTGCTTCTAGATAACGTATTTTGACTTCATATTTGACCATGGCCTTAGGATTGCTTTTCGGTCGATCTGGACTGAATGAATAAGATAGGATCCATGTGGATATGATTCTAGAAATTCCCATGTGGCCCTGTTCTTCATTTGACTCTTGGAACCTGCCAAACCATGAGAGTAGCTACAAAATCCATAGTTAGCTGCAGAATAGGCTGCGTTTTGTAGCTAATTTGCAAAAATCCATCAAAATAGCAAGAACATGAAAATATAATATGGTGATCATTTTAATGCTTTCCTTAAGACAAAACCTAACATTTATCATCAATTTGGTCTGTAGTCTTATGAGAAAAAGAGAGAAAAAGGTGAGAAAAAAATGTCAAGGAGAGGGTAACTCTGAGGTTCAACATACCCCCACTACAAAATCATTGCATATCCTCATGCAATTTGCCAAAAATTTGAGTTCTTCCTCCCTAATGAATTTTCTTAGACACCTCTACTAGTACATCCAATTTCCTTCTCTTTCTCTTCTTTGAAGTGACTGTCATTTTGGGTTTTCTCATAAGAAGCCTGTACTTAAGGTTAATGACTACTCTATTCAAAATCTTATTCTTTCCTTTCAATTTCCCATTTTTCTTATAGCACAGTCCTAGATGTAGAATGGTATTATCGTGAATTGCCTTGTCCAAATTATTTTGTTCCTTCAAGGTTTCATTCTCCTATTTGATATGTCTATTCAATATCTCTAATTCATAAATTTCATGTTTGAGAGTATCAATTAGAGGTTCATGTGGATTGGCAAAAGGTTTTGGCTTCACTGAGGCACTTCTCTTCTCCATTGATTCTATGTAATCATATATTTGTTGTTGCACTGGATCCATGCCTTGAGATATTCTACTTGGGCTACCTTCAAAATGATGAACATGAGAATTTTGAGGACTATGTGCAGAAGAGATGTTAATAGGAGATGTTTTGGGGTTTCCTCGTTTAAATTTATAAACTCTATCCCTTTTGATGATGTTTTATTTACCACACCTCGAAGTCTAGAGCTTCTTCTAAGTTGTGGAGGACTTATATTCTCCTCATTTTTGACCTTTTCCTCCTTTCTTATCCTCCCTATTGCCTTGATTTGTTTCCTGATTTTTGTCATTTCTTCAGAGATTAACTTTTCATCATCCTATTGTAATGAAGACTCAGGTCTGTTTTCAATATTTATACCAGTCTTCTTTCTTTTGTTTCTCCTGACATCATCTTCTTTAGGTGACTCCGGTGCTTCTTGGAAATGGTTTCTAATAAGGAAATTCTCCCAAGTATCTCTTATGCTTTTTAATTGAAACTCAATCAATACCTTTATCAAGTCATGATGATACATGGTTGTATCCATGAACTCTATTTTCTTTTGCACATTTGAGGCCATCCTTCTTAAACTATTTAGTAGGAAGAAAGGAAGATTGATTTCTCCAGTTTCTAAGAAATTCACCAGTAAAAGGATATGGTAGACATACATGCAACCAAATCTCCCCTCATAGGTGATAATTTTTTGTAATATCAAGAGCATGTTCCTCCACTTACTTTTAAGAGCTGAAATGGGAATTCCTTTTCTAAAAACAGAGACATCCATACCTGGGTTTTTGAGTATTACTTTCCATGATTCACTGTGGAACTCCTTGTTTTTTAACCATCTTTCACCATGCCTTAGAATTTTTGTAGCCTCGGTTATGAATGGATCAGTCACTACAAACTTAATATCTCCAATTTCTACCTCTATGCCATCAAAAGATTGAACAAAGGATTTTGTAATCTCCTTATGAAAACCATCAAATTTCTCGATGAATTTGAGCCATCCAACTTTCTGCAACATTTCTTTGAGCTGTGGATATCCTTACATGTACTTTTCTCCTGCCAGTTCTAATATGACAATTAGCCCCATGCCTTCTACTACGTAAAGTTCTCAACCTTCAGAACTACCCTTCCTGCTTTTATGAAATGAATTGACTGCGAATATGGTGAAAGGAACTGTGGGTTTGTATGAAATAAGTAAATGGTAGGGGTTTTGGAGAAACATGGACAATTATATATGTCACATCGTAGTCATGACTATTAATAACAATGAGGGAGTTAATTATGGACCTTATGTGACAAAATATGGAGGATGTGGAAGATATGTAGTGTGATGGAGATTGAAATCAAATCAAATGATGATTCCTCAAAGAAAGTGGTGAGCACCAGTATTGCAGCAATAATGTTGCAACTCTTGGGCTCCCTACTTTACTTTTTATCAACCCGGTAGTTTGTAACAAACTTGGAAGTGACGGTGTCGTATGCACAAGTACTAGTTCTTACTGCAGGCTGTCACTTGGTCAACTGGCGCAAGATCACTAGGAGCTCAAGCCAACTTCTATCAATTCTAGAAGATGCTTTACAAGTTATTGAAGAAAGAAAATCTTAACCTACCAAGGCTACTCTACTTATAGAAAGTGAAAGAAGACTGAAATGTGAAGTAACCCTAGCAAACCCTAATTAACCAGCTAACCCTACTTTTACAGAAAGAGAGGTGAAAAACCATAAAATGAATGCCATTAACTACTTAGGAAGTAAACAACATCTATTCCAGATATTTCTAGAAGGAAATGAGAAAAAAACAACTTTTTGGATTTTTATGTATTTTTAGGTGGAATTATCATGCATGTAATTTATTTGTTTGTGAATGTGGCAGTGATTAGGTGGCGATGGAGGATGACTTGGAAGTGTGCAGAGGTGTAGAAAGGTGTTGAGGGCCCTAGGAGGTCCCAGGTGGCCTCCTGGAGGCTTTCCCTACAATCGGACTTCAAAAAGACACCTACATAAAATCTACAAGAGGCTACAGGGGATTTACAGGAGGTCTGCAGAAGGTCTACACAAGGATGTCGAGAGCTGTTTTAGAGGTTTTGAAGGTGGGAAAATGGTTGGAAAGGGTAGCTGATGGCTAGGATGATGTGTTAAGGTGTCTAAGGTTCATCAAGGAAGACTAGGAAAGAGAAATATGGTTGGACTTGTTCAAGGAAAGAGAGGAAAGTTCATGAGAAAAGTGCAGAAAATTAGGGTAGATTTATGAAGGACTTTGGATGACCTGTGGAAAATGGATCAAAAAGAGGTGGTGATGGATGATTGGTTGACTTATTGTGAGCAGAGATGTACTATAAGAGAACTGAAAATCAAGCTCTGAAACTAAGCATGCAGAGAAACTAGCTACACAAAAAAAAAAAAAAATTGTTCATCAAACTAGTCTAAATTCTAATCTAGGAAAGTAAATGTTGAACAATGCTATATGGAAAGAAAGCATGGAAAGAAATTCATTGTAAAGACAGAAATAAGCATGATGAAATAGATCTATAGCAAAGCATTAACCTTCTAACAAGCTGCAACACTAGAAACCCTATGGCAAAGGCAAATCTGTGCTTTTTTGTGGCAGCAAAAGGGTCTTGGCCTCAGTTCATGGTCCCAATGAGGAGAAAGGAGGTCAAGGCTCTGTTGATGGCCTTTTTGTATCTTCTTCTATCACTATCCAACCTACTACAGCAAACTAAAATGGAAACAACTTTTTAAATTACCAAGAGAAACTTATTCTTGACTAAGGAAGAAATCTATCTAACAGCAACTCATTCATAAACTGAAACAAAGCATATAAATACAAACAATAGGTGCTTCACTTCTTGGATTGGGCCCTAACCCAAGAGCTTCAACCCTCTAAGGTAACTCAGTGCTAGCTCAGAAACAATCTCATCTTCATTATCAAAATAATAGTAACATTACATGAAACTGTCTACAAAAATAAGCTCGAAGTTGAGCCAAGAAAAGCTACAACAAAAGAGTAAAAATTTGACTAACATGCAACAACCTAATGAGGCCCTCAGCCTCTGAAACTTATACAACTAGAACTTCCAACAGCTCCCTTAAAATTAGGGAGGCTTGGCTCCCAAAACTTGAGATAGACAGCAGTTATACTCCACTTGCTCGGCTGCCTCTTTGGTGCATTGATGTGGCTTCTTGTGCTCCAAGATTTCTGAAGGAGAATTCGGATTAGGGAGTCATAAATGAGAGGAACACCCTCCTATAAATCCTCTCCCTTGTTTCTTCGAATATTTGTTGCCAAATGTTCATTAAATCTTTGACTTTGTCTCCAAAATTGACCAAAAATATGCATTAAGCACACATTAGACTTCAAAGCATAATGACCAACCCAACTCACTCTATTAGCATAAATATAATAAAAAACATGCAATAAAATAATGAGAATGGTGGATGAAGCTAAGTTACGAGGCAAAATGAGCCCATATAATTACCCATTTATGGGGCTCATCATCACCCCCTACTGAATGTGTTGCTCATCCTCTGAGCAACTAGCCCATCTCCTCATCTTTGATGGCCCTGATGGCCTCCCTAACATCCCATGCTTCTGATGTGAGGTCCTCTTCTTTGTCATGGAATCCTACCTTTCTGTCCACTTCTTCCCACTGCTATTGTTCTTCTTCCTCTGTTCCACCTTCTAGTAGGCCTAACAACAGTGGGGGACTCAATTCGAGGCCAATCCAATTGACCTTCAAACTTTGCATAGAGCTCTTGTACAGTGGCACTCTCCTTAATGCTTCTTTCATCCTTGTTGGGGAGTGATACTCCTTGATTTGCAGAATGTGTGGGAGAGTGTTCCACCCCCTCATACAAGCATGAATACAGTCTTCCCCAAGTAATATTTCCATGTCTTCAAAATGTGCAATGGCCTGAGCATTCTCATTGATATACTTAGGGGCAATTTGAGGATTATTTGCAAGCAACTAGTGGACACTGATGAGAGCCATGGGGTCTGATGGCTCAGCTCTGATCATTAAGGGTTCATTTTTCTCTTTTCCCATCAACTTTTTGGTTTATGTTGCCCTTTTCTCCTCATGATTCATCCATGATGCTGTGGCCAGCAGTTGTAAGTCCCCTAGCCTATCATTGGGGTCCCATAGGTTCATATCAGTGAGGGCCAAGTTATGAAAATAAAACTCTGTTATCTTTGCCTTGTCTTCTGCTGAACTTTGGTCACATAGGTCTATAAACTGTTTATAATCTTGGAAAGACATGGTGCCTCTTTGTGCTAAAGTATTGATCAGAAACTGCAACCATTGGTCTTTGAGGTATACTCCATATGATTTTACTGGTGTCCTGCACTATAGCACCTCCATAGACTAGTTGGCCATGCATGCCAATTGTGTCTCCTTTTCTTGCAGTTGTTTCCCTAGCAACTCATTTTTTTTTCCAAGTGAGATCTTCTGATTTCCTCTCTATGTCTTACATCACTTAATTCCCTGCCCATCTCTCTAAGCTTGTTCTCCATGTGGCCAATGTCCTATAACCCCTTAGATTTGGAAATTTGCATCCATCTATGGCTCCTTATTCTTTCTTTCTCCAACTCAAAGAAAAGTGGTACTGCAAATTTTTGTGGAATGATTTTCCCCCCCTCAAGGAGATTGTAATAAGAACCCAAACTAGGTTGGGGCTCAGGTTCTTGGGTTTCTGTTGTTTCCTCCTTCCCTTTGGTTGTTGTCCTACCCTTTGTTCTTATTTTTTGGTCTCTTGTAGCTTAGTTAGGGTCTCCTGTAGAACAACCCGTGCTTCTTGTAGAGTTGTTTTTGAATCTGATGGTTGCACTCTTTCCTTCCAAGTGGAAGATGTGGGACTTCCTCTTTCATATGTGATGGGGTTTTTAGAGGGAGATTCTTCACCTTTGATAGTGGTTGAATCTTCAGTTACAATAGGCACTGTTGAAGATGGTTGTGGTTTTCCCATTTTTATCCTTGTGCTTTTCTGAGCCCCAAAGTAAATTGATGTTTGTCTCTTCCTCTTTTGTTTGGGTTTAATAGGGGTGCTGAGGGTAGAAAGAGCAGCTGCTACCTCTCTTTCTAGGGTCTTAGGAGACACTCTTGTCTTTTCTACCCCTTGTTCCTCTCCTTTTGTCTTCTCTGTCTATGCTGATTTTGTTTGCTCTTGCTCTGTTTTGTGTTCTTCCTCCTCTGGTTTAGTTTCCTCCTTCTTTGTTTTAGTTTCCTCCTTCTTTGTTTTAGTTTCTTCCTCCTCTATTTTCTCCTCATTTTCTTCCCCTTCTTCTCCTTGTTGTTCTCCCCCCCACTTTCAGAAGGACTGGGGTCATATGTGAGGGCCTTTACATCATCTTCTCTTGTCATATTTTTGAAGATCTCCCATGCTATGGGGATTGTGAAGGTGTGGAGGGCTTCTTCCACTAATATTTGTATTAACCCATGGTGAGCCAATTGACATGGACCTATTTCCTTTAACTTAATGTTGGAGTCTATAAGGGACTACAGGAGAAAATAACGGATGCTAAGTTTTTGGGGTGTAGGAATGTTCATGCCATATCTCAGCTCATGGAGAAGTCTAAAATGGTAGCCATAAAATATGCTATACCTCCCTTCACAGCAAATATACTTGATGATTTGGTAACTAACCTCATCCCAAGGGTAAGGTATGCTTGTTCTTCTAATTCCATTTTTGTCTTCTACAGGATGTTCATCTGGTTGGAAGAAGGTTTTCTTGGCAATTTGTCCCATTGGCTTTTCATCTTTGCTCCAAGGTAATCCAAGGGGAAGGCTGGTAACTCTATTGATATATGCTAGGGTGATTTCCATGGTGAGGCCTCTGAAAGTAACAACAGCATGGGTCTTTGCACGAGGTACTAAATCAAGGTCAAACTCCTGACCCACTTCTTCATCAAACCCTCGAAATTTTTCGAAAAATGGCATCCTATTTGCTCTGGTAAAAATGGCTACTAATTCGGGATGCTCATGGATACTAGCTGAATTTGTGGGCTCCTTCCTCATGAATCCCCCTGTCATTTTACTTATTCCCACTTTTGACACCCAAAATGGAGAAGGAGACAAGAATTTTAAGGAAACTAGAAAACAGAGAAAAACTGTGTTTTTTTTTTAAGAAAACAGTCAATTTTTTTTTTTTATGGAATTCCTCTTCTCCTATAAGCTTAATTCCTCCTTATAATTGTATCATTTCTTTCACATATTAATATTCAAGGTGGGTCTGTACAGAGTCTGCCCCTTCAAGCTAGAATCTGAGCAAAAACCCTGTGTTTCTTCCTTAAAAACTACTCATTGTCCCTCCTGTAGAACCTGTTACTACTCCTGTAGGACTCCGATAGTAGAAGAGTGGCTGGAATTGATAGGGAATGATGTTTTCGAGGCTATGGAGGTGGTATGGAGCTTACTTCAACTAAGTGGATGAGGAAAAATGGAAGAAAAGGTGGTGAAGGAGTTTCGAGGAGGAACACTTATGTCTTCTTTGATATATTTCCGGTGATGGGGTGAGTTGGAAAAAAGGTACATTGCCAGATTCGGATCATTGATCCCCACTGATCTGTCATCATGTCTCTTCATCACTCTTCCCCACAATCACTTCCCATCATTGCATCAAATTTCATCAGAGTTTGTATAACCTCCACTACTTGTCCTTTGGATTTTCTGTAAGTTGACTAGGCACACATGTGGTGGCATCTTCGGATGAGCACAGTCAACTGGATGAGGGTGGCCAGTTAACTGGCCACCTTTATCATTCAACCCTAACCAAATCATTCATTTATGCATGTCTTAAATTACACAAATGTAATAGAGGAGAGGGTTAGACACTTACCTACAAGTCGAATGTTCGTGTTGTGGTGCATTTTGGTTTCTTTGTTGCTGCATGCTCTCATTTCAGTTGCTACATGTCTGTATCTCCTCTATTGTATGCTTTCCACTCTTTGATATGTGGATTGTTTGCTTTGTGTAGGTACCCTCTGGTTGGACCTGCTTCCAACATCCTTTTCAATCCTATGAATGCACCTATTCTACTGTTGTGGCTTGATTTTAAGGGGATCAACTGCTACAGGAAATCTTACAGGAGCTCCTATAGCTGCCTCTCCTTTTAAAAAATTTAGCTGATTCTTGTGCTAGGTGTTGGGAGGATGCTACCAGAGATGCTAATGCTAATGGAGAGGTATTTGGTAAGCTGCATGTGAACTTTGGAGGTGTTGATCCTTTTATTTCTTAGTTTTTTTTCGAAAAACTGGTTTCTGTGTTTTTTCTGCAGGAAAGGAAGAAATCCATGATAATGAGGTGGTGCAAGTGTGGGATGGATGGCCAGGAGGGTGGATAGCTATAGGAGGGCCTAAAGGCTATTCATGAAAATTCCCAGCTCCTAAAGCTATTTTTAAAATCTATTTCGAGCTCTCTATGATTTCTACAGGAGCCTCCTATAGAACACACAGGGCCTCTTATAGGATACACAGTGTTCAGAAAAAACACAGTGAGGTGGAAGAAAGGTTAGAAATGATTGAGAAGAGTATGGAGGAAGTGAAATAAGCTATGTGGAATCCTCTCTTGCTTCCTATGGTCTACCTGTAACCTGCAATGTATGTTAAAAGTCAATTTCCTCTTCCTTTTTTCTTTGTTTTTTTTTTTTTTTGAAAGACAACTAGGGCACCTCTAGGAGGTTTTCACCCTCATTGTCTGCCCTAGGCACCTCCAAGGGAGGTTTTCACCCAAGGATCTTATTCTCTCTTTTTTTGTTTTTGTCATCATTAGGCCACCTCAAAAGAGGTTTTCAACCCAATGATGGGACTCAAGCACCTCATGGAGGTTTTCACTTGAGCCCTTATTATTTTTCTCTTTTTTTTCTTTCTACTTCTTTAGTAAGTGGGTGGAGTGGATGTTGAAACCTGCTCCACTACCAACACTATCTTATTCAGATCTTCAATGAACTCTTGCTTGGAAAGGGGCTTCTTGTAAATTTTCAACCTATGTCCATTGACAAGCATGGGGATGGCTTCCTCATCAATGGTTCTGATCAGGACTGAACCAATGTCATTGCATTTTTCCATAGTGTAGGGTCCCAATCATCTTGTCCTCAGCTTGCCTTTGAAGTCTTTATACCTTGAGTCATAGAGCAGTGCCCAATATCCCTCTTGGAGTTTCTTCTCCCTGATTTTTTGATCATGCCATATTTTCCTTTGAAGCTAGACTACCTCTGTGTGGAGGAGGGCTTGCAATCTTTTTTCATCCAATCCATTCAGCTAGAGTAGCCCTTCCCTCTATGCATGGCTAAGGTCTAGGTCCAGTTGAGTTGCTATCTTTAGTGTATTGTATTCAAATTCTATTGACAACAAAGCCTTCTTCCCATAGACCAGTTCATAGGGTGTGAACCCAGTGGTGGTCTTCCATGTTGTGTTGTAGGCCCAGGTGGCCTCAACTAGTCTATCCACCCAATATTTTCTACTACTACTCACTAACTTGGTCAAAATTCCTTCTAAAGCTCTGTTAGTGACTTCCACCTGCCCATTGGCTTGTGGATGGTAAGGGGTGGAAATCTTGTGCTTGATTTTATGATGTGTGAGCAGGTATTCAACCAAATTGGAAGTAAATTGACTACCTTGAGCTATAACCAGTTCTCTTGGATACCTGAACTTATAGAAGATGTTCTCTCTCAACAACTCAGCTATTTTTCCTCTGTTGCTACCTTGATTTCTTTTGTCTATGCCCATTTTGTTAGATAATCAATGCACACAATGATGTATTGCCTTTGTTTTGAAGGAGGGTTGATAGCCACAAAGTCCATGCCCCACTTCTCAAATGGCTCAAAAGTCACTTGAGGTTGCATGGGTATCTCATCCTTTGGAGTAGGTTTCCCCATCCTTTGGCACCGATCACATTGGCTAGTATATATCTTCACATCTTGATGAAGAGTGGGCCAATAGTAATCTAGTTGCAAGATTTTGAAGGTAGTCCTTTTTGCTGCAAAATAGCCTCCACAAGGCCCATCATGATAGGTTAGGAGAATGTCGAAAACTTCCTCCTCCCTGACACATCTTCTCAAGATCTGATCTGGGTCAAGTTTTAAGAGCTTACCCCCAATCCAAGTGAAAGGGGTGCTTTTCCTCGCGATCTTGCTCTTCTCTTTTGAGGATAGGTGTGGTGGGAACTGTGCTGAAACCAAGTAATTTGCTATATCAGCAAACCATGGAGAGAGTACTGAGATAGAAAAGAGGTGCTCATCTAGCATTTGATCATCCACCATTCCTTCCTCACCTACAGCCAAATTTACTCTAGACAAAAAGTCAGCAACAACATTTTCTTTAGCAGGCTTATCAACAATGGTTAAATCAAACTATTGTAGTAAAAGAAACCATCTAATAATGCGAGCATTTACATCTGGTTTATTCATTAAATACCTAATTGTACCATGAACAATGTGTACAAAGGTTTGATAGCCTGTGATGTAATATCTGAACTTATTTAAGGAATGCACTACAGCTAGGAGTTCCTTCTCGATGACTATGTAGTTTAACTCTACCTTGGAAAAATTTTTACTTATAAAGTATATGGCATAAGGTAAATTTTCATCAATCTACCCCAAGGCTTCTCTTATTGCTTTGTTCGAGGCATCTGTGTGAATGTGGAAAGGTAGGGCCCAGTTTGGGCCTCTCAAAATTGGGGCAGTCACAAGTTTTCTTTTCAAGGTATCTAGGGCTTCTTGACAGTTTTCAATCCATATGAACTCGACATCTTTTTCCAAAAGACCAAACAACGGAGAGGCTAACTTACTGAAATCTTTAATGAATTTTTTGTAATATCCTGCCAAGCCTAGGAAACTTCGGACATCTCTCACCTTTTGAGGAGGTGGGACCCTTTGGATGATGGCAATTTTGTTGGGGTCCACCTACAATCGTTGTTGAGATATTGCATGACCTAGCACGGTCCATTCAGTCATAAAAAATTCACATTTTTCCGAACTGAGGGATAGGTTCATTTCAATACACTTGTCCAAAACTTTCCCTAGGTTAGATAAAGCTTCTTGAAAGTCAAAACCATAAGGAGTAAAGTCATCCATATATATTTCCACCGCATCATGAACCAATTTCAATACTACTCTCTGGAAAGTGGCCTTGTTCAGTTCCAGATAATCGACACAGATTCTCCACTTATCATTTTTCTGTGGCACTATCACCAAAGGATAGACCCATTCACTATCAAAGATGGGGTATATGAATTCTGCATCAAGTAGTTTTTGCAATTCTTCCTTAACAATGTCTTTAAGGGATGGATTCATCCTCCTTTGAGGTTGCCTGACTGGTTTGCAATCCTATTTAATGTATATATGATGAGTACATACTGAAGGGTGCACTCCCTTCATCTCCTTATAACTCTAGGTGAAGGCATCCAAATGTTTTCTTAATAAGTTGCATAGTTCCTTCTCCTGGGAGGTGGATAGGGATGAGTTGATTTTCAAGGTTCTTTCTTGGCCGATCTTTATATTCTTAATATAGAGAGAGGTTGGGTCAGCCACACAGAGATTAGTTAGGGGATTGTCTTGGGTTTCTTTAACTAGATCTTCTAATGGAAACATACTGGGGGTGGATTCTAAATTAAATTTCCAATGATATCATCCTCATTTTGTGGTTCCCCCCATGACAATTTCTACTACACACAGTGGCGCAGAATAGACTTCATCCTCATCCTCCTCCTCCAACCAGAGAGGTAGATCATGTTCTAGCAGGGGTTGGGCAGGAGGGTATAGGATTAGCTACTTGGACATATGCTCGTTCTTGATGGTCATGTTCCCAGCCTGACAACTGATGTAATCATTGGTAGTGGCCAACTAGGGTCCTCCCAAGATGAGAGGATACTGAGTGAGCTTTGCCTTCGGCTGGAGAACTTAGAAATCAACAAGGTACTCCCAAGAATCAATGGAGACCATCACATCCTCCACAATCCCTTCAGGGGTCGCGGTGGAGTGATCTACTAGCTGCAGTACTATCATGGTCTTTCTCAAGGAGCCCTGGAGTTTGAGCTTGAGCATGGTGTCCTTTGTCATCACATTAATGGCAGCTCCCAGATCAATCAAGGTATGTGGGATCATGGTGCCATTGATGTGGACATCAACTACAGGGATTCCAGGGTCTAAGTATTTCAGACAGATTACTTGCCCCAACATCAGATCAGAAAGTTGTCCTATGACATTGATGGTTGGGGCATCTCTTTTGCACCTGCATAGATACTTGAAGCACTTCTCTTTGATAATCTTATTGTATATAGGCATATCCTTTATGGCTTGGAGAAGTGGTATCTTTAAACATAATTTTTTCAATCCTCTCAGAAGTTCACTTGCTTCTGGGTTGGGCTGTGTTGTCTTGGATAGTCTCTCAGGAAAGGGTGGAATTGATTTTGGTTCACTTTCCTCTTTATCTTCCTCAACCTCCTAAGGGGGAGGTTGGCTATCTGGGAGAACCTTCCTAGATCATAGGTTAATCTCATGAATCTCCACAACATAGGTTGGGCATGATGGTTCCCCACTATATACTTGTTGAGCCTGTTTGTTGTTCAGGTTCAGGTTCAGTTGAGCAGCATCTGGGATTGTCTTAGTGGAGCAGGATGCAATGGTTGTGGTTGAGTAGGTGGTGGATGCAAAAGAGTGGGAGGAGAGTTGTACTGAGGCCTCCACCCCTGATGAGATGCATTCCACTAAGGTTGTGGCTGAGAATAGGATTGAAATGCATGAGTAGTTGGTTGGGCATGATATTGATATGGATAGGACCAAGGAGGAGGTGTGGACCAGGAAGGATGAGCAAGAGGACCCCAAGAAGGTACAAAAGTAGCTAGGTTGGGGTTGTAGTATGCTTGAGATGTCCCTTGCATTCCCTGCTGGTATGGTCTGGGTCCATGTGGTCTCCTTTGGTTTATGAAATAGAGTTGTTTAGTGGCTCCTTCAGCCCCTTGGTATACAACTTTGAGTTAGGGAAAGGAAGGGCACTTATCTATAAAATTATCTTCTTCACAAACTGAATAAACCTCTATGGAGTTCAATGGACATTCATTCCTAGGATGCCTTCCGATGCACCTAGGACAAAAAATGGCCAAAGCCCTCTCTGCTTCCTCTTGTTTCCTTTTGATATGCAAGGTATCCATTTGCAAGGCAAGAGTTTGCAGCATCTCTCTCTTGAATTCTTCTAGCATGTGTCTAAGCTCACCTTTTACAGTTGAACTAGATGAGGAGGTACTGACTATGGGTTGACTCCCCCTACCTCTCTTTCTGTCTACCCTAGAATGGTTTCTAAAGACAATCTTTATGTCTTCATAAGGTAGTTGGTAGATGTCTCCCCGAGCCAGCAAATGGAGGGTGTCTAGGAGGTCTTCCAGAATTCCCCTAAGAAGGACCAACTTCAACAATTCGAGGTCAAGTGTACACCTGACCCTTTTATAACTGAGCTAGAACCTCTCTTCATAATCTTTCAATGATTCATAACTTCCCCTCATCATTCAGAAGATTTCTTCCTTCGTGTCTTTTGACCTACAGTAGTTTTGATATTTGTTATTGAAGGCTTGCTGCATCTGAGCCCAAGTTGTGATGTTATTGTCAGGTAACCCCATGAACTAGCGCAATGTTGCATCCTTGAGGTTTGAAGGGAATAGTTTCAACTTTTTCTCATCTTCTGCATAGTCATAGGTTAGAAAGATAACAACAAACTCAATCAAGAAGGTTTCAGGATCTTCTATAGTGAATCCACGGAAGTGAGGTAAGGTTGAAGGGCTTATGTTTTTCATTTTAGTGTCGCCATTGGTCTCTCAGATGGGAAAGGTACCCTCTACTCTTCCTCCATTCCCCCTAACATTTATAATCTCAGCCATTGTCTCAAGAGGGATGTTTTCTTCTTCTTCTTCCCCTATAGGTTCTTCAAATATCTCTGGTTACTCACCTAAAGGTTCTTCTAGATCACTGCCACTGAAGAAGAGAGAAGGGTGGCTATGTGATGTGGTGGGGGTGTTGGGTAAGAATTTTCCAGAATTATCTTTATTTCTACGAAGCATGAAAGGAAATTTTTTTTGGTTGGTTTTTGTTTTTTTTCTGCTTGTACCTGCAAAACTGAAATTGGTTGAACAAACAACTTGTAACTACTGAAATGAACTGGCTGAAATGAAATTGTAGAACTAAAAAAGGAAAGAAAATGAAATGCAGAAAGGAAATGACTAATCTACTTTTGCTGGAATGGAAATTGCATAATTGAAATGAAAGCAAGGAAATGGCTAATCTATTTTTGCTGGAATGGAAATTGCAGAATTGAAATGAAAGCAAGGAAAGAGCTAATCTACTTTTGTTGGAATGGAAATTGCAGAATTGAAATGAAAGCAAGGAAATGGCTAATCTACTTTTGCTGGAATGAAAATTGCATAATTGAAAGAAACAACTACTCTAATTTTGCTGAAATAAATTAATTAGTAGAATGTTGCAGTAGAAAATAGAAGAAAAGCAATAATCACATAATAGTTTGATGCTTCCCTGGAACTGGTGCCAAAAAGTGATGAGCACCAGTATTGCAGCAATAATGCTGCAACTCCTGGGCTTCCTACTTTACTTTTTATCAACACCGTAGTTCGTAACAATCTTGGAAGCGACAGTGTTGTATGCACAAGTACTAGTTCTTACTGTTGGCTATCACTTGGTCAGCTGGCACAAGATCACTAGGAGCTCAAGCCAACTTCTATGAATTCCAGAAGAAGCTTTACATGTGATGAAAGAAAGGAAAGCTTAACCTACTGAGGCTAATCTACTTGCAGAAAGTAAAAGATGATTGAAATGTGAAGTAACCCTAACAAACCCCAATTAACCAGCTAACCCTACTTTTGCAGAAAGAGAGGTGAAAAACCATAAAATGAATGCCATTACCTACTTAGGAAGTAAACAACATCTATTCAAGCTATTTCTAGAAGGAAATGAGAAAAAAAAAACAACTTTTTGGATTTTTATGTATTTTTAGGTGGAATTGTCATGCATGTAATTTATTTGTTTTTTAATGTGGTAGTGATTAGGTGGCGATGGAGGAAGACTTGGGAGTGTGAAGAGGTGTAGGAAGGTGTGGAGGGGTCTTAGGAGGTCCCAGGTGGCCTCTTGGAGGCTTTCCCTGCAATCGAACTTCAAAAAGACACCTACAGGAAAATCTACAAGAGGTTGCAGGGGATCTACAGGAGGTCTACAGGAGGATGCCTAGAGCTGTTTTAGAGGTTTTGAAGGTGGGAAAATGGTTGGAAATGGTAGCTAATGGCTAGGATGATGTGTTAAGGTGTCTAAGGTTCATCAGGGAATATTAGGAAAGAGAAAGATGGTGGACTTGTTCAAGGAAAGAGAGGAAAGTTCATGAGAAAAGTGCATAAAATTAGGGCAGATTTGTGAAGGACTTTGGATGACCTTTGGAACATCGATCAAAAATAGGTGGTGATGGCTAATTAGTTGACTTATAGTGAGCAGAGGTGTACTACAAGAGAACTGAAAATCAAGCTCTGAAACTAAGCAAACAGAGAAACTAGCTACACTAAAAAAGCATAACTATTAATCAAATTATTCTAAATTTTGATCTAGGAAAGTAAATTCTGAAAAATTATATATGGAAAGAAAGCATGGAAAGAAATCCATTGTAAAGATAGAAATAAGCATGATGAAATATCTCTACAACAAAGCATTAACCTTATAACAAGCTGCAACACTAGAAATCCTATGGCAAAGGCAAATCTGTGTTTTTTTGTGGCAGCAATAAGGTCTTGGCCTCAATTCATGGCCCCAAAGAGGAGAAAGGAGGTCAAGGCTTTGTTGATGGCCTTTTTGTATATTCTTATATCACTATTCAATCTGCTATAGCAAACTAAAATGGAAACAACTTTTTAAATTACCAAGAGCAACCTATTCTTGACTAAGGAAGAAATCTATCTAACATCAACTCATTCATAAACTGAAACAAAGCATATAAATACCAAACAAGAGGTGCTTGGTTTCTTGGATTGAGCCCTAACCCAAGATATTCAACCCTTTGAGGTAACTCAATGCTAGCTCAAAAACAATCGCATCTTCATTATCAAAACAAGAGTAAGATTACATGAAATTATCTACAAAAGTAAGCTCGAAGTTGAGCCAAGCAAAGATGCAACAAAAGTGTGAAAATTTGACTAACATCCAACAACCTAATGAGGCCCTTATCCTCTCTACTTATACAACCGGAGCTTCTAACATCTCCCTTAAAATTAGGGAGGCTTGGCTCCCAAAACTTGAGATAGATAACAATTATACTCCACTTTCTCGGCTACCTCTTTGGTGCATTGATGTGGTTGCTTGTGCTCCGAGCTTTCTGAAGGAGAATTCGAAGTAGGGATTCATGAATGAGGGGAACACCCTCCTATAAATCCTCTCCCTTGTTTCCTCGAATATTTGCTGCCAAATGTTCATTAAATCTTTGACTTTGTCTCCAAAATTGACCAAAAATCTACATTAAGCACACATTAGACTTCAAAGCATAATGACCAACCCAACTCACTCTATTAGCATAAATATAATAAAAAACATGCAATAACATAATGAGAATGGTGGATTAAACTAAGTTAAGAGGCACAATGAGCCCATATAATTACCCATTTATGTGGCTCATCACAAACATATGAATATCCATATTATATATACTTTATGTTTTAACCTTATTATTTAAAATAATTTTTTTCACTTTACCTTTTAGAATTTAACCTTTTTGTTTGTTGTCTTCTTTGATTCTAACCCACAAATACCCTTTTAGCATATTGGTCTTCAAAACAAGATTATTCAATTCCTTGCAATCATCATTTGTTTGGAAGCTGTATAATTATGTTAGAGTTGTTGAATGAGATATGGTTGTAGAATCAAATTAGCTACGGAATGGAATCAGTTGTAGAACATGATAAAAATGAAGTATGGCTATGGAACATGAATGTGAAATGAAATGGAAGTGGAATATGACAGTGAAAGGGAATGGAAGTGAAGTGAGATGGAATGAAACTGTAAAAACAAAAATTGGGTGAGATGGAACAAAATGAAATGAATTTGTAGTTTAAGAACTGCAAATGAATGTAGCTTTATGTCACTACTTATTACATAAAGAAAATGGAAAATATAGGATGTCATAAATCTTTAATTTTCACCTTGTATTTCCTATATAAGTATGCCAATGAACAATTGGTTTTCATACTTATACATTTTATTATTACTATTATTATTATTATTATTATTTAGATATATATGTAAATGAGAAATCTATGTTAGTGGAGAAGAAGAATTCTTCTTCACCAACTTCATTTTAATGTTATCTTGGAAATTTTTGACAAAATACTCCCATGAAATTGGCTTATGATATATCTTCAACCGATGACCATTCATAAGAAGAGGTACCTTTTCTTCATCTATTGTCCTTATTCTTAGTGCTCCATTATTAAAGACTTCTTCAATCTCATATGGCCTAAGACAATGAGTCTGAAACTTTCCTTGAAATCTTTGAATTTTGAATCGAACAAAAGTTCCCAATATCTTACTTGAAACTTTGTCTCCTTGATATACTTATCATGTCATTTAGGCCTTTGTTGTTGGACTAAATTGGTTCTTTGAACTACATCTTGCTTGATTTCATCAAGCTCATTGAGTTGCTCCAATCTATGTTTCTGTGCTTCTGATAAATCCAGTCCTAATAGGACTGCCATATTGAAGGTTCTCATTTGAAACTCTATAGGGAACATGACTTGCTTCCCATAAACAAGCTCATAGGGAGTATGTCTTGTTGTGTTCCTCCATATAGTTTTGTAGGCCCATAAGTCTTTAGGAAGCCTTTCTGCCCAATCTCTTCTATGTAGATGTATAGTCTTAGTGAGAATTCCTTCAATCACCTTGTTGGTAGATTCAACTTGACCGTTTGCTTGTGGATGGTAAGGAGTAGACTTCCTATGTTTGATCTTGTATTCTTCCACAAGTCTTTCCACCATTTTAGATGTAAATTGAGATCCTTGATCTGTCACAATATCTCTTGGAACACCTAAATGAGTGAAGATGTCCTCAAAAAGAAAATTAACTACAGATTTTTCATTAGCAAAAGGTAATGCTTTAGCCTCTACCCATTTGGTCACATAATCAATGCATACCAAAATATACTTCTTTTGTTTAGATGGAGGATTTATTGGTCCAATGAAATCCAAGGCTCATTTTTCAAAAGGTTCAATGAGTACCTGAGTTTGTAGTAGCATTTCATTTGAAGAAGCAAGTTTCCCAACCCTTTGTTAGCTATCACACCTTTTGACATATTCTTTGGCAACTCTAAAGATGGAGTGCCAATAATATCTTAAATGAAGGATTTTATAGGTTGTCCTCTTATCAACAAAGTGTCCACCATAAGGTTTATCATGACATGCCTTAAGAATTTCAAGCATTTCATCTTCTCGAACACAGCTTTTGATCATGAGATCTGGACCTGTTTTATACAATTCATTAGCAATCCATGAGTAACTTGCACTTATTTGAATTCTTTTTATTTTCTCCTTAGGAAACAAATGTGAAGGAAATTTTCCTATGACTAAGTAATTGGCAATATCTGCAAACCAAGGGGTTTGAATAATTATTGCAAAAATATATTCATCAAGAAATTTATCTTCAACTGGAGTGTCATCTTTGATATTTTGAATTCTAGACAAGAAATCAGCAACTGTGTTTTGTTTTCCAGCTCTATCTAGAACAGTGATGTTGAATTCTTGCAAGAGTAATAATCGTCTTGTAACTTTGCCATTAGTAATAGGTTTATTCATTTATTACCTAATTACAGAGTGATGTGTATGAACAAAGTTTTCATAGACTGTTATGTAATGTCTGAACTTGTTTCTAACATGAACAACAACTAAGAATTACTTTTCAGTTACAGTGTAATTTAACTCAATGGGAGTCAAATTCTTGCTTTTGTAATAGATGACATAGGGGATCAAATCCTTTTGTCCTAATATAGCTCTCAGAGCTGTATTTGAAGCATGTGTTGAAATGTGAAAAGGTAGTTTCCAATTTGGACCTCTTAAGATGGGTGCTTCAGAAAATTTTTCTTTTAAAGTCTCAAATTTCAACTGGCAATCAGGATTCCAATTGAATTCAAAATCTTTGGTGAGTAATTTGAAGGGTGGTGATGCTAGTTTAGTGAAATTTTCTATAAATCTTCTATAGTATCTTGTGAATCCTAGAAAACTTCTAACATCCTTTTGACAACTTGGAATTGATATTTTAGAGATGATTCCAACTTTGGATTTATCAACCTTAATTCCATCTCCTAAAATTTGATGTCCTAAAGCAATCCCTTCTGTAAACGTCATAAAATATTTTTCATGGCTTAGTGAAAGGTTTGCTTCCTTACATCTTTTAAGAACATTTTCCAAATTTTCTAAAGCTTCTTCCAATGTATTCCCATAAACTGTAAAGTCATCCATATACACCTCTACACAATCATATATTAGATCAGAAAAAATTCCTAGTACTGCTCTTTGGAATGTTGCAAGTGCATTGCACAATCCAAAAGGGAGTTCTTGGTAGGCATAAGTTCCCCATGGACAGGTGAATGTTTTTTTATCTTGATCTTTAGGTGCTACATGAATCTAACTGTAACCACTAAAACCGTCCAAAATACTACAAGAAAAAATGACATTGGTGAGGGGCGAAAAATGTCACCATAAGCTCATTGGTGATGGTCAAAAGAGCCTTCATCACTAAAAAATGAACGTCACCAAAAGTGGCATCACCAAAAGTATAGGTGTTGTAGTGACATTCAAAGTCTGTTACCAATAATGATTTATAATGACGAATAGTGACCATCACAATTTCATATGAGCAATGGTGATGGACCATAACCTCCGTCACCAAAAACTGAACGTCACCAAAGGTGGTGTCACCAAAAGTATAGGTGTTGCAGTAACATTCAAAGTCCATCACCAATAATGATTTATAATGACAGATAACGACCATCACCATTTCATATGAGCAATGGTGACGAACCATAGCCTCCGTCACAAAAAATTGAATGTCACCAAAGGTGGCATCACCAAAAGTATAGGTGTTATGGTGACATTAAAGGTTTGTCACGAACATTGATTATAAAGACAGATAGTGATCGTCACCATTTCATATGAACAACAATGATTTATTGTGATGGATCTTTCATGTCCATCACTATTGGTGCATATATATGGTGACATTCGTTGAACCTCACCAAAAGCCACATGCCCATAAGTATAGGTGTTGTGGTGACATTCAAGGTCCGTCGCGAATAATGACTATAATGATGGACATCGATCCTCACCATTTCATATCAAAAACAATGATTTATGGTAATAGACTTTTGAGGTTCATCACTATTGATGCATATATATGGTGGCGTTCGTTAACCATCACCATTTCATATTTTGGTGATAGTTGAAAAATGTCACGAAAGCTCATTGGTGATGGTCAAAAACTCATTCCATATGGATCATGTCAAGGCACGATGGAATCAAACCACCAACCTCTTGCTTGTAAATCAGGTTCTCTTCCATTGAGCTAGCACCCTTTAAAGAATTAGACTTTTAAGATTAGACCTGAAACTTCATAAATTGTAAATTCTACAACTTTCAATAAATTAAAGTCTCAACAATATTTTACTAAACAAGCAAAGCAACATCGAAGCTGCAGGTCCCTACCTAATGGTTATGGAAGTATGAAAAGTGGGTGGAGGGAAAAATAACTATGTATAAGAGAATCAATATGTTCAGTTGAATACTCAATTAGAAGTAAAACTTAGAAGACATTTATAATCTATAAATGACCTATAACTAGAAAATGCACCAAATATTGCAAAGGAAATGTCATAAGTGGATATCATATGGAAGAAGAACATTGATGAAGATAGATGTAATATGTTATAGGTTGAGTGAAAGAAAAATATCAATGCTGTTGTTGTTTAGTGTTTAGATACCTGAATGATATCTAAACTTCTATGCAAATGTAA